>JAYESA010000008.1:201242926-201252926 GCA_036927795.1 Iris macrosiphon
TGGTGTTGTTAGATTTCTGTGTTATCTTATCGTGCATAGATTCGTGATAGAGTACATTGTGATTATCATTATGATATTACTCCTCCGTTTGGAGTTGAGATCTTGACAGGTTTATATTGATTGCGTGAGATCGTTCGCTAGATAGTTGACCTAGACATCGTTCTACCGTCGATGCTACGATGTAGGCTGGACATACCCATGACTAATGCCCGATTTTTTGGGTGCGGGTCGTGAAACATTTTTGGTGGCGGCCCCATACAGGTCTCGATTCACAATTAGTGCGATGTCGTGGTGGTACAATAATTTAGTTGTACTGTTGCGAGCCTGCTATAGGATCTAGGATCTAGAATGAGAGTGTACTCAATCACGACTAGGAACAATTTTAATCAAATTATTCTGAAATTTGCTTCTTTTAAAATATTACTTTCCTTCTTTGATGATATCGTATCTTGCATTGTATTGACTTCTTTTGATCTGTGTTCAGGATGCCTCCGAAGACACGATCTCATCATACCATTCCAGCAGTTGCTACTGAGAGGTCTGCTACCTCTCGTCCAGCTCGTATTCAGGCAGCTGCTACCGCTCCACTCACCACTCCTGCGGTCGAGGGAGCATCTGTTTCTCTCGGGGATCCTCCTCCACTTGTCGATCCGAGGACTACCCCAGTCATTCTGGTGGTTTCTTCACCACTTCCTGCACTAGTAGATGCCGCGCAGTTGTTTGTGTTCTTCAGAGAGATGATGGACGCGCAGCACCGTCCGGTGGATGTGATGAGGCTGGGCATTGAGAACGCCCACCAGGTGGCCATGACGGCAGTGGAAAGAGTGGCACAGATTCAGCCACAGGTAGATCAGATTCAGCGCCCGAGGCTGGGCAGCATCATTGACTTTCAAATAATGTGGCCCAAGGAGTTCCGGGGTACAGAAGGGATCCTGTACGCAGATGACTGGATAGAGCAGATTGAGGGGATCTTCAGGCTGGCACAGATTCCAGATAGCATGCAGATAGAGGCAGCGGGCAGTCAGATGTTCGACCTTGCTTTGACGTAGTATCGCACTGATACGAGGATCGCGGCACCAGGGCTTACTTGAGAGGCTTTCAAGAGGATTTTTAAGGAGAAGTTTTTCCCAGATGTGGTGCTCAGTGCTTTGGAGATCCAGTTCGAGGCACTCGTCCAGGGGAGCATGCTAGTGGACGAGTACGCAGCGGAGTTCTGCCGTCTGGGCAGATTCATGGAGGGCTTGAGTGAGGCAGCAAAGGTGATAAAGTTTCGCAAGGGCTTGGTCATGGCGGTCAAGTCTTTGACTAGGAGCGACCGTGAGGCGACTTTCGAACAGATAGTAGAAGATGCTCAGAGAGCAGAGGATGACTTGGAGCTCAAGACCAAGAGAGGCAGGGATGATTCAGGTAGTGCGAGTGACAGTACGGGACCAGCTAAGCGTGTAAACTCCCTCGACCAGATTTTAGTAATTTAGGATTATTTTTAGCTAATTAGAATTATTGCAACTTTTTAAAATTTATTTTGTTTACATATCCTATTGATTGTGCACCTGTACCTCACACAATTAATTAGAGCATTACACTAGCTGTATTTCCCAAAAAAAATTCATATACCGGCCCTAGACATGTTAGACTATTTTTTTGAATTTTGTGCAACTCCCAGATGCTTTATTTTGAGCCTCGTTTGAGACGCACAAATATCGTTACAAAAGTCCGTATTTATTTCCTATATAATTTCCTGCTCTTTACCCATCTCTGTACCCCTAGGGATTTGATGCCAAACATGCACCTGTTTTGTCCAAACAAAAATACGATATTATTCTACTTGAAATATACTACAATTAGTATATTGACACCGTAGAAAAATTATGACCCTACCTGCCTCTAAATAATTAGTGAACACCGTGCGCAGTATTTATTAATTAATAAATACGGTGACCCGTATCACCCAAAGAACCAGACCCTGCCCATGCCCAGGTTCACCCCCACACTCCCCAAGGCACTCCCCCAGCTTTCCCCCTCAATTCTGTGAATTTTAGTATTTTTAGGAACTAGGTGATTTTCCAGACAAATTGCATAATTACGCAAAATACCAATTTTAGGACTTGTTTGCAAATTAGGAAATTTAAAGGGTTTTTATGAAAAATTTCATATGAGGTGGCATCACCTCATTGGCTAGTTAATCTAGATCCTACATGTGGCATGGGATCCATAAAATATCCTGTTAATATCAGCCAAGATATTTAAAAACCCTAAATACCCTAAATACCCCTAAACTTCCTCCTATTTACACCCTATGCCATTGTCCTAACCCTATTTAAACCCGAGCACCCCCCTCATTCCGACCTCATCCCACACCCACCACGGCCACCCTCCGCCCATCGGACCACCGCCGAACTCTTCGCCCTTCCCCCAGCCACCCCCAGCCAACGGCAACCCCCTCCGGCCACCTCCTCCGCCGCCCTGAGCCTCCACAGCACCAACCCGCCACCAACACCACAGCACCACCACCACTCCCGACCTCCCCCACCACCGCCTACGGCCGCCTCTGACCACCGCCACCAACCCCCACTCGCCTCACCCCGACCCCCTCTACCGGACCACCACCTTCCCACCGCCCTACGACCACCCCTCCGGCCGCCCTCACCCCCGCAGCACCTCCAACCCCCTAACCCTAACAGCCACCCCCTCCACTCCGATCATCTCCAGCCACCACCACCGCCACCGTAGACCCCCGCCACCACCACTAACCTCTCCGCCTCGACCCCCTCCGTCGAACCCCCACCCTGCACCGCCGCCTCCGTTGCCGCAGCCGCCGCCACAGCTGCTGCTGTTGCTGTCAGCAACTGTTACTGCTGCTGCCCCTCCGGCCAGCCACCGCCACCTCCATCGCCATCCTCCCGTCGGCGACAAGCCAAGGGTCCCCCCTGTCAGATAGGTATACCCCCCCCCCACCATCTCTGTACGTATATACCTATAAAACATATATGTATGTATATATGTATATATATGTAGATTTATATATATATATATATGATTATATATATTACTGTATATATACAGTATATTTATACTGTATATGTATATTATTATTATATATTATAATATGTATACTTTATGTATATTTATATATATAATATTTATATATAACATATTATTTATATGTTATATATATATTATGTGTAATAATTATTATATGTATAGTATATATATATAAATATATATATGCATATGTACTATGCATCTTTATTATTTATATGCATTTATTTGTTTTATTTATATATATGATATAATATATATAAGTATATATATTATATTACTATATATATAAATACCAGTGTTTATATATACACTACTACTATATTATATAATACTGGATATACAGTATTTATATACGTATTTCTATTTCTGTACTTCTCTTTTCTTTTAATTATATATATATATATCTATGTATATATATATTATCTATACTATAATACTGGCTATACAGTATATATATATATATATATATATATATATATATATATATATATATATATATATATATATATATATATATATATATATATATATATATATATATATATATATATATATATATATATATATATATATATATATATGTATGTATATATATCTATGTATATATATATTATCTATAATGTCATATATATTATATACTATAATACTGGATAATACAGTATATATATATATATATATATATATATATATATATATATATATATATATATATATATATATATATATATATATATATATATATATATATATGTATGTATTTACATTCTGCACTTGTCCTTCCCTTTTAATTATATATATATATATTGTATATATATGTACTATCTATATATACCTATATTTATATTATATATCTAAGATAATACTGGATATACAGTATATACCTTTCTTGCATTTCTTCTTTTCTTTTATATATATATGTGTATATGTAAATATATGTATCTATATATATATCTATCTATATACTATTAGTATACATAAATATATATGTATATATAAATAATATATATATATATATATATATATATATATATATATATATATATATATATATATATATATATATATATATATTGTCTTATATGTATATATTTACATAAGTACATATATACTTTGATATTATACCCATGATATTTACAAGCCCTGTAATGTTTTAAAACAGAAAACATCTCCAGCACAGCCAGTGACCCCCTGTCACAAGAACCCTCAAACTTGACTGTGAGATCAGGTTTTCAACACAATCAAGGAGTAGGCAAGTATACCTTGCCAAGTTTACTGTTTAAATTCAAAATATTGTTATATGTTCTTGTTCCTGAATTTCATATGACTATGAGTACTTGAGATTCCTCGGGTACAGTCGACAGATACGTTGATACTTAGTATAATTAACTTAGTCTTTACAGACTTACCAAACAACTGTGAGGGCATCCTAATATCCTCCTAGACCCTGTCACGGGAACACGCAACAAGGTTGTAATACATATTGGGATGCGAGCTGTGTATTTGGTTAGCTACCAGTACGTGTGACCTGCATCACGGCGTAGCATAAAATCAGGAAAAGTACGACTTGACATTTAGTTACATTGGGCGGGAAAGATAACTAGTAGACGTATGGGACACCCCCCCCTCTTTGTATGTTTTATACCTTTGTGCCAAGCTCCTCGGAGATGGTCGATTGCAGAGTGCCCTTGAGTCAGGGGGCATATGACACATATACTAGCCAGTCACCACGATTGGTGAATTAAGTCAGCATATGTCTAGCCGACACATTCCCATGCATACTACAAGGTCTTTATTTGCATTCACTTAGTTGGTTAGCACCCTGTGTTTATTTATTTATTCAGTATTTACATACATAGCATATCATTTTTCTGTATCTTGTTATGTCCCACTGAGGACCTGGTTCCCTGCCAGATTTAGACGAGGTCTTCTACCCCACGGTGTATGGACCTGATCAGGAGACTAGGTGTGCCACCGAGGAGGAGTTAGAGGAGACACCCTCAGAGTCTGCCTGAACCTAGAAGCTTGATCATCCTGGAGATGGAGCTGTTTCCCCAGATAGATACTACTTAGTCTATCTTATTTTTCTGCGCTATTATTATCTTTTGTAGTGGGCTTGTTCCCACAAGTGATGTACGATGACTTTATCAGACTCAGCTTTATATATATTGGAGCACTTATTTCCTGATATTTGTTATGGATGAGATAGATTTACCTGTATTAGACTTGTAGTATTTTAGAACAGCGTAGCATATCCCTTTGGGTCCATTAAAATTAGATTAAACCCTTAGTGACGTGTCAGCTGGCCAATGCCACGTGGACTAGTTCCTTATATTTTGGGACTGGGGCGTGACATGGTTTTAGTGGTGGCCCATGCAGGTCAATTTATTGCTAGTGGTATGATGACATGCCCAGCAAGCCTGCAATAGAATAAGAATACTAGGTCTCATCCACACTGACTCTATCCTTAAATTTTTTTTTATTGCATCTTGCTTGATTATCATTTATTATCATTCCTTCATTCTTTTCTAATTATTCTATTTTCTTCAGAAATATGGACATACCCGGGAAACATGCGATTGATGGGGCTGACCAAGCAACAGACCCCTCGCCAAATGTCCAAGGAACCCCGACTACCCCACGAGACCAATCCTCGAGAAGGATGCTGGTCTACCCGACGACTCCATATCTTCCCTAGGATCCTGCCCAGACAGGAACACCAGCTCAATATGAAGGGCAAATATCAACACCGCATGCTGAGATACCTTTGCCTCCACCTCCAACCCTTCCTACCCTGGTGCCACAGCTTGAGGGCCAACCTCAAATGTTCCAGTTCCTCCAAGCTATGTTGCAGACTCAATGGCAACAGACTGAAGTCCTGAGACAGTCTCAGTGGCAACAGACTGAAGCCTTGAGACAGACCTTGATGACGGCTTTGGAGAGAACCACTGCCCCGCACCAGTACCTGTCCAACCAGTGGGCACAGTCCGAGGTTTCCGCCAGATGAGCCCGAGAACCTTTAAAGTCAGCGAAACCCCAGAGGAGATCTCAGAATGGATCTCCAACACAGAGATGCTACTGGAAGGTTCGCAACTTACCCCCGATTTATGGATGACCGCTGTGAGGGCCCAACTCTTAGGCAACGCCCATCACTGGCGGGAATCCATAGAGCATAGCGTCGGCAAAGACCAGACTTGGGAACAATTCTTGGAGCACTTCAATGCCAAGTACTGCCCCGCAACAGTCCGAGATGCCCTATACTCTCAGTTCCTGCACCTGGAACAGGGGAACATGACTGTTGACGCCTACGACGAAGAGTTCAGCATACGAAGTCGATTAGGTACCATCTTGATACCGAATGAGCTGGAGAAGGCCAAAAGATTCTACCACGGCCTCACTTACAAGCTCCAGAAATATACGACAACGCAGTCGAGGATCTCCTACGAGGAGGTTCTTACAGAAGCAAGGGTGCAAGAAACAATTGGCCGAGGAGCAAGACGCTCTAATCCAAATATCCCAGCCAAAAACCAGCAAGGACCAGGAGGACCTATCCGTCGTCCACAAAATCAGACGCATCAGACGACGGGACCCTACCAGAAGAAGGAGCTCCCGACTTGTCACTATTGTGGCAAGAAGGGACATTTTGCCAATGACTGCAGAAAGAAGTTAGGACTATGCCTTGTATGTGGAGCTAGCCAGCATATGGCCAGAGACTGCCCACAACGCAAAGATGCAGCACCTCAGAACGGGCAGAAGCCAGGAGCACAAGCCCAGAGGATGCTACCCTCAACATCTGGAGGATATCAAAGGGGAGCACCCCTGGCTAAACAGGAGGCCTAGTTCAACAAGGCCAGACAGCAGTCTGGAGGGCAAAGGCACGGACAAGCCTTTGCTTTAGCTGCAGTTACCGAAGAACCCGAAGGTGAAACCATCACAGGTATCATTTTAGTTGCATCATTACCTGCAACTGCATTATTTGATTTTAGCACAACCCTGTCATTCATATCTAGTAGTTTTGTAGCCATGCACAAACTAGTCACTTCCCCACTACATAAGTGCTGGAAAATTCTTACTGGAGGAGGTATTGTTCCAGTTACCAACATTATTGAAACATGTTCGATAGTTGTTTGTAGTAGAGAGCTAAGAGCGCGATTTTTGGTACTCCCTATGCCAAATTTCGACGTCGTCTTAGGCATGGACTGGTTAATCCAGAACAATGCTATCCTAGACTGCCAAAAAGGTAGTATCATCTTTAGACCACCAGGACACCCGGAGTTCGAATATGTACGAGGTACCATCGAGCAAGGAGTAGGCCAGACTCCTAGAGCTTACATGGCGATGGAGATAGAACCCCCAGCACTCATTGCAGAATTCGAAGACGTATTCCCGAAGGAATTGCCAGGCCTACCGCCTGACAGAGAAGTAGAGTTCACTATTGAGCTGATACCCGTAGCTGCACCGGTATCCTCAAATGTGTACCGACTGGCGAAGAAGGAACTTGACGAGCTGAAGCTGCAACTGGAGGAATTACAGATCAAGGGATTTGTTCGTCCTAGTGCATCACCCTGGGGAGCACCAGTGCTGTTTGTACCAAAGAAGGACGGAACATATCGGATGTGTATTGATTACAGAGCCCTCAATGCTTTGACAATCAAAAATAAGTACCCCTTGCCGCGAATTGACGATCTGTTCGACCAACTGACGGGAGCTATGGTATTCTCAAAAATAGACTTGAGATCAGTCTACCATCAGGTCAAAGTACGGAGAGAGGACATTCCAAAGACAGCATTCAGGACTCGCTATGGTCATTACGAGTTCCTGGTGATGCCTTTTGGAGTGACTAATGCACCAGCCGTATTCATGAACCTGATGAACAGAGTCTTCCACCAATATCTGGACCAGTTTATGGTAGTCTTTATCGACGACATCTTGGTATATTCAAAGAGACACGAGGAGCATGAAAAGCACTTGAGACTGGTGTTAGAGACGCTAAGACGGGAGAGCCTTTATGCTAAGATGAGCAAGTGCGAGTTCTTCCTTGATCGTGTCGCTTTCCTTGGACACGTTATCACAGGAGAAGGCATCTCGGTGGACCCAGCAAAGATCTCATCTGTCGAGACGTGGCCAACCCCTACCAACGTCTCAGAGGTGAGAAGCTTTCTAGGACTTGCCGGATATTACCGGAGGTCGTAGAAAACTTTACAAGAATCGCGGAGCCAATTACCCGTCTTACTCGCAAGGATCAGGAGTTCATCTGGTCTGAGGAATGCCAGATAGCTTTCGATGAGTTGAAAAAGCGTCTGACTACTGCCCCCATCTTGACCATACCATCTGGATCCGGAGGTTTCGTAATCTATAGCGATGCATCCAAAAAAGGATTGGGTTGTGTTTTAATGCAACATGGGAAGGTTGTAGCTTATGCCTCAAGACAGCTAAGGACTCATAAGAAGAATTACCCTACTCACGACTTGGAGCTTGCCGCAGTCATCTTCGCCCTGAAGCTATGGAGACATTATCTATACGGCGAACGAGTGGAGATATTCACCGATCACAAGAGCCTGAAATACGTCTACACCCAGAAGGACTTAAATCTGAGACAAAGACGATGGCTCGAAGTGATGACGGATTTTGAGATTGATTTGCAGTACCATCCAGGGAAGGCAAATGTAGTAGCTGATGCACTAAGCAGAAGACTCTCGGCATTTTTATGATCACCCAACCAGGTCTATTGAGAGATCTAGAAAAGTTGGGTATAAAGGTCATTATGCCAGGAATTGACGGCCAATTATCAAACTATCAGCTACAATCAACATTGGTCGAAAGAATCAAAGCTGCTCTACCAGCAGATGCAAGATTTCAGAGGCTTCGCCAAAGAACAGAGGCTGGAATCCAGACAGGATGTCGCATACACGAAGATGAAACTCTAAGATGTGGTGATCGTCTTTATGTTCCAAATGGAGAACTTCGTGAGGAGCTGATGTCAGAAGCTCATAGCTCAACATACTCTATACATCCTGGAGGCACAAAGATGTACAGAGATCTGCGACAATACTACTGGTGGCATGGAATGAAGCGAGAAATAGCACACTTTGTGGCAAAGTGCCTGGTGTGTCAGCAAGTCAAAGCTGAGCATCAGAGATCTGCCGGTCTACTTCAACCCCTCCCAATACCCGAGTGGAAATGGGAACACATTACGATGGACTTTGTTACGGGCTTCCCAAGAAGTCCCAGTGGTCGTAATGCTGTATGGGTGATCGTAGATAGACTCACAAAGGCTGCACATTTCCTATATTTCAGAGTCGGACAATCTACAGAGGTCTTGGCGGACATGTACATGAAGGAGATAGTGCGTCTACATGGAATACCAGTCAGCATAGTATCTGACAGGGATACGAGGTTTACATCTTACTTTTGGTGAAGTATGCAAGAAAGTCTTGTTACCCCGCCTCAAGTTCAGCACCTCGTATCACCCGCAGACATATGGCCAATCAGAACGCACCATCCAGACACTCGAAGATATGCTGAGAGCCTGCATGCTTGATTTCAGCGGATCATGGGAAGATCATTTACACCATATGGAATTTTCCTACAACAATAGCTATCAAGCGAGCATTCAAATGGCTCCCTTTGAAGCTTTGTATGGCAGGAAATGTCGTTCCCCAGTATGCTGGAGCGATGTTGGCGAAAGACAGATCTTAGGACCGGAATTGGTTGTTCGTACGGTGGAGAAAGTAAAGAAGATACAAGGACACCTGCGAGCTGCACAGGACAGACAGAAGTACTGGGCCAACGTTCATCGACGACCTCTAGAGTTCCAAGTGGGAGAGCATGTGTTCTTGAAAATCTCACCCACCTGAGGTACCATCAGATTTGGAGGAAGAGGAAAACTGAGTCCAAGGTACATTGGACCCTTCGATGTATTAGAACGCATCAGAGAAGTTGCCTACAAGCTAGCCTTACC
>JAYESA010000008.1:201262926-201380426 GCA_036927795.1 Iris macrosiphon
GATGCTGATCATTCCGAGTAGGTGGAACAATAAAGACAGATTCTTCATGTGGTCCATATGTCGTGACGACATTCGATGTTGACGCTAGTTCCCATATGATCTCCCCATGCTTGGTAGTTATGGGCACTAAATTTTGATTTTGACCCCTATCTTTGCGTTTCTGGATCAAGAAATCATATAAATCAGGGGGATTAACAGAAGAAGAAGGCTTATGTTGCCTTTTTACATCAGTAGGCCTGTGGAGATTAGGAATCAGAACCCTCTCTCTGCCATAGGAATACAGCAGTTTAGCCATGTGAATAGCATACGATCCATCATCCGTCTGAGGAGCGTATTTTCCCATAAAATGGGTCTTCTTTACGCGGACGGGCTTATCCTGGCGTAATTTGGAGCTTTGCACAGGTTCGCATAAAACAAGAGAAGTCCTCAAGCGGCCTCCAGCGTCACACGTAATCTGAAGAGCGGGCGACTTCTTCTCTTGGTGGCGTACAAGCCTAGAGATCGGGAGATTCGCTACTCGTTTTTCCTTGATGTGATCCAAGGGTACATCTGCCTCCTTATAGATGGGAGATGCATTTTTACACGCATGGCGTATTTGAAATTTCTGAATTGGCGCTGAGGCCTTGTCAGAAATTATATCTGCCATGTTAGAGACGGGAGACATAGTTTTACGCGCAGGACGCGTTTGAAATTTCTGAATTGGCGCTGAGGCCTTGTCAGAAATTAAGTCTTCCACATCAGAGACGGGAGATAAAGTTTTACGCGCAGGGCGCATTCTAGACCTCTGGATTGGCACTAAGGCATTGCTAGAAGCTTTGTCTGCCACGTCACAGACGGAAGATGGGTTTTTACGCACAGAGCGTATAGGTTGTGATGTCACAACCTTGTTGATCGGAGAGAGAGAGCCTGTAGGAAGGGTAGAGGATGTCCGGGGCATCCATACTTTACGCAGCTTCCTGTTGTCTTGGACAGAGAGGGAATGAGAGCTACCCCCTGCGCGAAGCATGTCTTCATAAGCAGATTGGTCGAATTGGACGACCAAAGTCTTCTTCGTTGATCCGACGGATACAGCATCGTGTTGAGCAATAGCTTTCTCGTCAGATGAGAAAGTAGTCCCCAGCAGAGTCGCCATCTTTTATTTGATGATAAACAAAAGAAATAAAACTAGGTTTATACGAAACCCTTTCTTTGTTTATAAACAAGAAAAAAGAGTACAATTAATCCTATACGGGGATATCAAGTACAAAAAATAATTCTGGGGAAATATTGCTATAGGAGCCTGATCTGCGATCGATCACTTTGTCCCTTAGACCACACGATGACGAAGATGTGCTGTAGAAGAAGAAGAAGAAGAAGAAGAAGAAGAAGAAGAAGAAGAAGCTTTAAAGACTGCAGGAGGGATTGAACTCTCGTTGCCAAAGTTGTCAATCAACACTCTCTGTATGAGCTCTCTTTTCGATCTCTCTGATCTCTTTGATCCTGACCGATCTTGACCTCTCTTTCAACCTCCTGAGCCCTGTTCTCCTGTGGCCAAAAATCTCTATTTATAGAGCTCGGTCACAGTAACTGACTAATCGGCGTAGAAACCAAAAAACGGAGAGAGTTTCACCTTTTACGCGGCGGTTATAATAACTGCTACCTACGTCTGAATGATCTCCTGAATTTGCATGTGACGCGTGTTCCATTATAAGATAACACGTATAACTGCTTCAAAGATCACGGCATGCAAGCCACGTAGGTAACTGCCCCTCGTATAGAGATGGTTGGCATAAAAGCCAAATAACTGTCTCGTTGGCGTAACAGCCAAATAGTTATCTTGTTGGCATAAAAGCCAAATAGCTGTCCTATTGACGTAAAAGCCAAGTAGTTGTCTTGTTGGCATAAAAGCCAAATAGCTGTCTTGTTGGCATAAAAGCCAAAGAGCTGTCTTGTTGGCGTAAGAGCCAAATAGCTGTATAATAGGTAACCAGCATAAAGATAGCCAATTATCCTTCCTTGAAAGAGGTCTTGAGCGTATTCTGGACCAAGTAGCCTTGTCACGTACCTTTGCAAATATAGCCTGAGTTGGCGTATTTCGAGGAGATAGCATACGGCGTGCTCCTATAGTTGAAAATAGCCTGAGTTGGCGTAGAATGCAGGGATGGTGATGTGGGCGTATTTGCCCTAATTTTAGCTCTCCCAAAAAGTAGAACCAATTCTCGTGCATTAAATACAGAGATCTGCCCCAATCTCGTGCATTAACTGCAGAGATGTGCCTCGAGTTCTGTATGAAGAAAAACTTTTGACGTGGCATATGATTTTTCTCATCTTGAGCATAAAAGCTCATGTCTGCCTGTATAGAATAGGCAGCGTATTCCTTGAATGCGTAAAAATGACTTATATCAAGGATTATGTCACTAAACGACAGCCTGGGTCTCTGTGCAAAATCATCATTACAGTCGTCCTCTTGATCGTTGTGCAGTACTCTTTGTCAGGAGTCAGGTTCACTGTTCTGTCTGACAGGTTCATTCGAGGAATACGAAGAGCTCCTCGTACAGCTTCACGCTGCATTAAAAGCAAACATATTTTACGCCGAAGTGGCGATGTAGCAACCTTTTTACGCCAAAGCAGTCTGGAAGCACTGCCTTACGCAGGTTATTTTGGAGCTCTATTTTATGCTGAATATTGTTGAAGCTCTGCTGTACGCCGATGTCTCTGAAGTTATATTTTACTCCACACAGTGCTGGAGCTCTATTTTACGTAGGCTTCATTCGTGTTGGGGGTTTTACGCATATAATTTCCCAGCGTATTTTTTATGCTTCTACATTTACTTTCTGTGGATGAGATTAGAATTATACTGTGATAGATGGTGTAGAATGTATTTATATTTATTACAGCTTAAGTATACTCTAACGGGTCCATTAAATTGGGTTTGCCCATGGGAGTTGTGTTGTTGGCCATTGCAACATGGCTAGTCCCTCGATATTTTGGGATTGGAGTGTGACAAGAACTAACTAACAAATAATCAATACGAACAAGAAAGGATTATACCTCTAGGCTCAAACAGATAAGGATATCGCTCGCGCATCTGGGCCTCTCACTCCCAAGTACTCTCTCCAGGTGAGTGTTGTCTCTATGTGACGTGCACCAAACAAATGGTCTGGTTTCGCAGCACCTTCTCCCTACAGTAAAAAATCTCCACGGGCTGCTCTGGGCAGCTGAGTATCGGACCAACCTCGATCTCCGAGTGATCTATTGTATGGCTAGGATCTACCATATACCATCTCAGCTGTGACATGTAAAACACATTATGCATTCCCTCTAATTCAGGCGGCAAGTCTAGTCTGTAGGCTACTGCATCGACCCTCTCAAGAACACCGAAGGGTCCGATGTATCATGGACTAAGCTTTCCGTCTTCACCAAAGCGAATCATGCCCCATGTCGGAGAAATCCTCAAGAATACCAGATCGCCAATATAGCACAAAACACAGCCTTAGCACTCTAACAAAATTAAGCAATCACATACAATATAAACAAAATTTATACCTCAAACTCCAATGGTCTCCGGTGGCTATCGGCCCAATGTCGTTGTCTGTCATGCGCTACCCGAAGTCTATCCCTGATGAGCTTCACATTCTCAGTTGAATCCACAACCATCTCTGGTCCCAATAAGGCTCTCTCACCAATATCATTCCATGATAACGGAGTACGATATCTTCGTTCATACAATGCCTCAAATGGTGATATCTCGATACTGGTCTGGTAGCTGTTGTTGTAAGAAAACTCTACAAAGTGAAGTTGATCCTCCCAAGAGCCTCCAAAATCCAAAACACAGGTGCGTAGCATATCCTCCGACTGTCCATCTGTCTGAGGGTGATATGCGGTATTAAACTTAAGCTGAGTACCTAAGCTAGCCTGCAAACTCCTCCAGAAGTGGGACATAAAGCGCCTATCCCGATCCGAGACTATGCTCATAGGAACTCCATATAATCTGACTATCTGGCGCACATACATCTACGCGAGCTTCTCTTTAGACGTACCCACTTTCCTTGCAGCAGTCACCATTACTCATCATTTCTCATAGTAGCAAGTTACTTAGATAGGTCATGACAATGGTGCATAATAACGTAGCATAGGCTCACTAATTATCATGACAAATCTAATTAGGTCCATCATCATTAATATGGACGTCTTTCCGGAGGAGTTGTCGGGGTTGCCACCAAAAAGAGATGTGAATTTTTCTATAGACTTGGTGCCAGGCGTAGACCCGATATCACAACACGTCTATAAAGTAAACAACAGCAAATTGGCAGAGTTAAAGAAGTAGGTAGATGAGTTGCAGGAGAAGGGCTTCATCCACTCTAGTTTATTACCGTGTGGTGCTCTGGTATTATTTGTACCAAAGAAGCATGGGTCAGTACGTATGTGTATCGACTATAGGTCACTCAATAATCTCACTATCAAGAATAAATACCCGTTGTCGCAAATTGATGATTTATTTGATCAGTTGAGTGGAGCGAACGTATTTGTCACACCCGATCTCCTACAGGAATCGACCGTCCCTGCTAGGCATGAATCACCGTGTCAGCTCTCCCACGGGACGATCATTTCCATCGGGACGTGATGTCGTACGATCCTGGGGTTGCGCCCGCATAACGCAACATCGTTAAAGTTGTGGCTATCATCGAATCGATCGAGTACGCATCGGAGGGACAATGTTGCAAAAAATAATTCATTTGAGTAAACGGGGCAAATCACAAGGCATGGGGTTCTTTGAATACAATGGCACCATTTCATACATTATGTCCCTCTATACAAAAGTAGCTCAAAGCAACTGATACGGCTTAAGACTTGAAACCAGATTTTTGGGTCTTGGGGATGAGGCACGGCTATCGCTTTCTCGGATGATCCAACACCCGCGAACAAGCAAACTGTTGGTGGGTCAGCACTTTGGAGAAAGTACTAGTGAGTCTAAAATTAACTAACATAAGCAACATTCACTAAAACCAACTGTGGTGGCCCATGCAGGTCAAGAGCATATTGTCTCGGTTACGTTACTGTACCGAGCAAGCCTGCACATATGATTAGAATATAGGATCTCATCCACTTATTTAATCACCTCCCTTGATTTCGTTCCGCATTCTTAATTGATTGCTTGTATCGCATCTTTCTTGATCCTTTCACAACGTCAATCTTCTCTTTCTTTCGTGCTTGATAGGGGTTAAGAAGATAACTTGTACTAGGTATATACACTCTACTATTCAATAACACTATTAGTTAATTTTTGTAAGTTTGATAGTATGCCTCATAACCTAGTATCACATGGTCCTTCTGACCAATTAATGAAATATAAATGAATGACACCAACTATAGACTTGCATAAAAAGATAGTGTTTACCCAGACTGTAGAACTTAGAGACCCATACACCCATTTGATTGACTTTAGACTTAGACAAGAAATTAGTATGGCAACTGGAGAGGCACAACACCGATCTTCTTGGTGAACTTAAATTATTTTGTACCTTCCTCCATCATAATCAAGCGTACTTATATTTTTTGTGCCACCTCGACTTATGCTGCTATTATAGCCTAGTTTTACAAGCTTATTCTTTTATCGAGCTTGTTCATGACATATATATTATTGGGGGACTACACTAATACATTGTCTAAATCCGAATCAGTGCATTATGGTCTAATCAACCTTAGTGCGCTTGGTTCTCTCTTCTTATCACTACTTTATGTGGATTGAGATATAGTTGACTCAACTTGTTAGACGAATATACTTTCCCTCTAGACTGGCCAGAGCATATAATGCCAGGTACATAACTGTTCTGATATGAACATGTTAATAGGAATTTACCAAAATAAGATTTCAATCCACAACTGCCTTGGCAACTCTCTTTCAAATTCTCTAATCCCTTTGAATCCCGTACTTATATTCTATCACCTCCTCCTTGAATTCTTTATTGTTGTTTTCCGTCTTCCCCTATTTCAGAAAGACGAACGTTTATGCTTAGTATAAGTTTGATACACGGATAGTACTAGGTATACCCCATAGGCCAAGCACTCATGATGACAAATAAGGGAGCGCAGGCACAGGAAGTCGTAGATACAGGTACGACCTTTAGTTATATTTGTCATTTCATACTCATGACCCCCTATATGACATGAGATCTTAGGTGCATAGTAGACGTAGAATTATATATATAGTGGTTTAGCAGTTATGAGGATATATTAATATTCTACCCAGATGGCATACACGCGATGCTAATAGATGACGCGAGTAGCAATAGTAGTATTCTTTCCCTATCACCATCTCGCCCCTTGGGGTGGCTCATCTTCTCTTCTATATACATTCCTTATCTCGTGCTTAACTCTTCCTATCATAGTCGTATCCTTTCGTCCCATTATGAATTGTTTGAATTACTTCAACCTCACCCTTATTTTAATAGTTAAAAATATAAAAGGTTTAGTAAATGATTAATAACTAAAAGATGAGTACTTAATGATAACCCTTATGTATATGCACTATAGCAATATCTGTATCCTCTTATCATTTTAAAACTATGAATAGCATCTCTTAGTTTAATAGGAATTAGTTGGATTGTTGAATTTGTTTTTACTTCTAATAGTTTTATAAAGTTAGTCAAGACCTTAACTATTGCCCAAAAACTTAGACTAAGCTTGGGAAAGAGTTGAAGGCACTTGTTACGAACTGACTACTATGATAAATCGCTGGCAAAGTACCGACAGCTGCAGCCAGACCGTTATAGTAGAGTAGTCGAAGTATTTGCAAACATACTGGTCAGGTGGCATGGCAGTATTAGACTACGATACTTGACGGTTACAAAGAAAAATTATGGTTATGAGATTCCAGACAGGTATCCCAAGATTCTCGACCCAATAAATAAATTCGTTCTACAACCTAGACAATAGCCTCAAGAGACTTGACTACTAGTAGAATTCTTGTAAGTTGGGTAGTATAGACAAGTTAGAGGATGATAGAATAGAGTATAGACAATAAATGAGAAAGTGTTAGAAGGGCTGACCATGACTTTTAGGAAGCACTGCTAGATAGCAATAAAGTGTAATAGCTATAGTAATTTATTATGAATATGGGTTAGTGTCAATTTCGAGGACAAAAATTTTGTAAGTTGGGTAGAATATAAAACCCTATATTTTTAAATATTATATTTAATTAATTAATTATTGAAATTTATTTATATTAGTTTAGTTAATTAGAAAATATGATTTATTGATTTAACTATCTAGATAATTAATCATTTAGAATTATTGCATAAAAACTATTAATTTTATTTTAGGAATATTTATGGAAGAGTGATAGTTTTTTTTAGAATCTATTTTAGGTACAAATGTATTTTTATATATACCTTAATTATATATATAAATAATATATAATCATAATAATAATAAATAATAAGTGTTATTTGTAATAATAATGATAATAATAATAATAATAATAGTGCAATAATAATAATTATAGTAAGAAGAATATTAATAATAAAAACAAAGAAAAATAAATAGAAAAGAAAAGAAAAAGAAAAAGAAAGGAAAAGAAATAGAAAAGAAAACTAAAAAAAACTAAAACTATTAAAAACCTAATATATTCCCCCCCGGCAGCAAATGAACCCGCACGCCGAAGACTCCCCCCCCCCCCCCCCGCGGCTGTTACCCGCGCAGCCCAGAACACTCTCACCCGACCGCTCCCTGCTCTCTCTCCCTCTATATAATGAATCAAAACCCTAACCCTAAACCCTTAATCCTCTGATCCACTGTCGTCCTCGACACCACCGCTGCCGCCGCGCGAGATCCCGCGCACGCCGCAGAAATCTGACTGCAACGAACCTCTGTTCAGGCGCTGATTCCCCCTCCATCGCTCGTCCAAATTTGACCCCGTCTTCATCAGTATGTTCATGACCTATCCTTCTTCCAACTCTGTGTATTAGTTTCCTCTGATCAGCGCGTAACCCTAGGTGAAAACCGAGGCCAGGTTGGAGAAAAACTACAACTTTAATTTCAGAAAAAACTGCTGTAATGACCCATGTTTATGGACTCATATCTCCCACCGCAGAGATCCAATTTTAGATTTTTTTTTTTTTATGTGAAGATCATATAACCGAGATTAATTTTTGTTAATTATATTATTTTATTTGGTGTTATATGCAGAATTAAATTAGGTTAAAAACTCACAAAAAAATATTTTTAAATTGATAAAATTTGTGAAACGGAGTACGCTCCGCCAAACAGGACCGCCCCGTCTTGTACCAATTGCACCGAAAGACGCACATGGTATGTCCTGACGTGTGGAGTTTCGCAGAAATTGATTTGGACGTGTGTGCGCGTCGGAATCACCCCGTATCCGTAAAAAGGACCTATATCGCGACTTTTGCAACATACCGCACCATTTAGTGTACGCTCGTCAGAATGTGATAAAACTTACGATATTGGATTCGTGGTATCACGCTGGTCCTATGACCCAAGTTTCATGCGATTCTGAGACAGTTGACCAAGCCGCCTATTTGCGAACCCCAGGGTTGACTTTTTGGACGAATTTGTGTTCGGCTCACCGGAATCCAAAATTGGACGTACCGTTGAGTTCATTTTAACGTTTAGAATTGGTTTGACCTATAATTTGTCCCTTTTAGAGACCTTTATCTCTGACACGCTTTTTGGTGCAAAGTGGGCCACATATGGACCCCGCTTTGACCCAAAATTACCGTTTTGCCCCTGTGTCCAAATTGGATGAAAGGGTAGTATTTTCTAACTATCTCGCTTATTCTGGAAATGTTGGTGATGTTTATTTCAGCATCCAGGGACGTTCATTCTGAGGTGGTAGTTTCTGATCCTGTGTGCTTGACTCCTGAACGTTACACTTTGTAGCTCTCTTGCCAGGCAAGATACCTTGCCAAATTTCTTACAGTACTTTACATGCTTATTATATTTTTATATGTTTATTGCATGTGTATTTTTCTTTCAGTCATAATTATATACTATAGATATGTTGACACACACTTGGCACATAGTATCATGGGAGGGGAGGACAATCAGTAGGCGTATCGGCTATAACCACTCTGGTAAACCGTAGTATCTAGCACGCACTACGGTAGTGTATCGCGCTGGTCGCTATCTCCGAGGTATATCGATTTCTGGTGTCGCGCTGGTCGCTACCCCCGAGGTATGTCAATTTCTGATGTCCCTGTCGTGTGTGTGAGTTGTGAGATTTAGATCGAGTAGCCTACCCATGCCCATACGTCAAAAAGTTGTCCTCATTATGTATTTTATATAGATTGTCTTGTACAGCGTACTTATATATTTTTATCTATTATGCATGTTTACTGTATTCAATTGGCATGCTTCTATGTATCTTGTTACGTCCCTCTGAGGACCTGGTCCCTTTCCAGGTGTAGACGATCTTGACTATTCACAGGAGAAGGGATCAGGACTTGCTACTTATCTCTTTCGATGAGATATTCTCTTCGAGTCTCATGGTTCATTAGATGTTCTTATGTGATTTCTCTTATATTCTAGTTTGGCAGTGGATTTGTTTCCACCCTACTATCATTCGTTGATACTTCATATTGAGATGCAGTTATATAATAGGTTGGTTATTTATTTCTATTTGATTCTGTGGATGAGATCTAGTTATGCCCTGTGACTTGTGATAATATATATATACCACATGTGAGTTAATATTCATATTACAACGTACGTGTGTATTATGGTATCCATATATTGGAGTTGACATATACATACGGCTGACATGCTTACGTATTCCTAGTCCTACGTATTTTGGGACCGGGGCGTGACACCAACACTAAGTAATTATGTTATAAAATATTTTATTACTAGTAATCTTTCTAGTTTTACCTAGGTTCGGTACATGCAGTACATGAACGGAGTCATATTACTTTTTTTTTTGGAAACATCTTTGAAATTATAAATTAGTTTAATACAACCAAGCATTTTTTTTGGAAATATTTCAAGCACGATGTACCAATCAGGGTGTGCACAACGTATCGCGTAAGCTATACTTAAGGCTTCTAGGGACAATGCATTATTTAGTGGACTATCATTCAATCAAGAAAACAAGAAGGAACTATCTATAAGATTTTGGTCCCCCAGAAACTCATGATCAGTAGCGGTAATCCAGCTAACCAATGACTCTTTTATCTGATGTTATTAGCAGATGTGACTCATGGTTCAGCTCTGCGCTAATAGCCATTGTCCGACCGATGCAAATGCATGAAACACTATCAGATAAACTCTAAGATGCACATGTTCATGAACAAGCATGATATATATATATATATATATATATATATATATATATATATATATATATATATATATATATATATATATATATATATATATATATATATATATACTCTTTGTGTTTCTTACCCCTTGCCGATCGGTTATCCATGTAGCAGACATACAAGTTAGCAACATATGCATATATATATGGTTCTCTTTTCCTGTCCGTCTCTGCATCAAACAGTTAGATATGCAAGAAGGCTAGCCTAGCATGCGCCCTAACTACCTGAATGCATCTATCTCTATGAACAAGCTAACTTCTCTAACTCAAAACTCTTCCCAACAAAAGTACCGCCTCCCATCTAATAGCCACGTCTCCCTAGATCCCGTAGTACCGAAAACTTCAGGACGCACTATTAGTCTCACCCCCATCAATCTCCATCCACCATTCTAATAGCCATATCCCGAGCTCAGGGTGCACTATTAGTCTCCAAACTTGTCGTTTAACCTCCATCCCCTGCAAGCTTCTCGATAACAAGCACATCACACATATAACACAACGTGATAATACACGCATTCAATCCATCTATCTCTTATCTAATAGTCGTACCCCCTAGATCCCGTAGGACCGAAACATCAGGGCGGGCTACTAGTCTCTGCACAAACAAGACAAGCATTTACTCTTATAACAAAACAAGCATACATTCCATCAAGCTTTTGCATCCAAGACAAGTAATTATATACACGATTACAAGCAAACATATGAACGATCATTACTTTAAGCTAGCATGGCATAGGTCTATTGTCACGCCCCAGTCCCAAAATATACGGAACTAGGCCACGTGGCACTGGCCAGCTGACACGTCACTAAGGGATTACCCAATTTAATGGACCCAAAGTGATGTGCTACGCTGTCCTAAAATGCTATAAGTCTAAATACAGGTAAATCTATCTCATCCACAAAAATATCAGGAAAAATGCTGAATATATATATGCTAAATCTGAAATGTCATATACAGATCAGATAAAGTCAGGTGAGAACAAACCCACTACAAAAAGATAAGCAGAAAGTGAAATAAGATAAACTAGCGCATCGTCCTCAAAATATGTAGCTCCAACTCCAGAGGTACTCAGGCAGACTCTGATGGCATCTCCTCTAACTCCATCTCAAGGTCATGTCCAGACTCCTGTCCAAGTCCAGGTACTGTGGGGTGGAATATCCCAGCTAAACCTGGCAGGAAACCAGGTCCTCAATGGGACGTAACAAGATATAGAAAAATAACATGCCATGTATGTAAATACTGAATAAATAAATACAGGGTGCTAACCAACTAAGTGAATGCAATTTGAGACAACCTAGTACGTATGGGAAATGTGTGGCTAGACATATTCTGACGTAATTCACCAATCCGTAGTGACTGGCTAGTATATGCCACATATGCCCCCGTTCAAGGGCACTATACAATTTTCCATCTACGATGAGAATGGTCACATGAATATATATAACAACCGTATCACTCCGTCGAGTGCGGCATCAAGAATAAGAGGTGGGTGTCCCAT
The DNA here is from genome assembly GCA_036927795.1 of Iris macrosiphon. NCBI lineage: Eukaryota > Viridiplantae > Streptophyta > Magnoliopsida > Asparagales > Iridaceae > Iris > Iris macrosiphon. Next base: position 201,274,744 of record JAYESA010000008.1, read on the forward strand.
ACATTTTTCAGTCGTTCTCCCCGCCCAATGTAACTAATGCTAGTCGTAACCTTCCTGATTTTGTTCTAAGCCGTGATGCACGTCGTACGTACTGGTAGCTAATCAACTACGTAAACTTGCATTCCAAAATAAAGTGCAACCTTGTTGCGTGTACCCGTGATAGGATCTAAGAAGATATTAGGATACCCTCACAGTTGATGGTGAGTCTGTATAGACTAAGTTAATTAAATTAAGTGTCAACGTATCAGTTGACTGTACCCGAGGCAGTCTCAGGTACTCATAGTTATATGACATTCAGAAACAAGAGCATATAACAATATTTGAAATTAAACAGTAAACTTGGCAAGGTATACTTGCCTACTCCCTGATAGTATTGGAAACCTGTTCTCAGAGTCTAGTTTGAGGGTGCTGGTGACAGGGGGTCACTGGCTGTGCTGGAGTTGGGTTCTGTTAAAACATACAAGATTCGTGAATATCATGGTATAATGACAATATATTTATATAATATATAGGATACACATATAGATTATATATATATACTTATATAGTATATATAGAAGTATGTATATATATATATCATATATATATAAATATAATAAAGAAGAGAAAAAATGCAGGAAATGTAAATATATATATATATATACAGACTGTATTATCTAGCAGGGTATATCCACTGATATATATAGTAATATAATATTTCAGGGTGTATCCACTGATATATATAGTAATATAATATTATCAGGGTGTATCCACTGATATATATAGTATAAATAAATTAAAATGAAAGTGCAGAAAGTAAATAGTACTATATATAGTATCTAATGTATATAGATATTATATATATACATATATAATAAATTTAAAGACAGTGGAAGAAATGTAAATATGCATATATATAGATATATAGGCTGTATTATCCAACAATAGAATAAATATATATATATATAATATATATGTACTGTATATCCAGTACTATGATAATATAATGTATATAATTATATAGTACATATATAATTATATAGAGTAATATATATAGATATATATATAAATATATACTTACATATATTTATATACATAATTTATATATAGGTAATACATATATCCATAGATATATGTATACATAAATATAAAGAAAAGAAAAAATGCAGGAATGAATTAAAAATGAAAGGCATACATATATATATATATATATATATATATATATATATATATATATATATATATATATATATATATATATATATATATAATATATATTTATACATATATATATATATATATAGATATATATATATATATAAGAAAGAAAAAGAAATACATATGTGTATTTACATATATATATATATATATACACACACATATATATATATATATATATATAATTAAAAAAATGAACAAAATATATATATATATATATAAGTAAATATATATATACTGTATTTATTATATACTGTAATATTAATAATAATAACAATAATAAAATATATATATATGATAACATATATATTGATATACATATATATACATATATATACATATATACATACATATATATATACATAAATGTGTACATATAATAATAATAATAATAATAATAATAATAATAATAATAATCTTACATATATATACTATATTTATATAGTATTATATAATATATTATATATTATAATATATAAAACACATATATATATTAATATACAAATATCTATACATATATATATATATACATATACATATACATATACATATTTTAAATACGAAGAGAGAGAGAGAGAGGGAGGTGAGTCACCTGCCACGTCAGGGGGGGGCCGCGTCGTCGCCGGTGGAGGTCCGAGGAAGCTCCGGCGAGCTACGGCGACGGCTGCAGCAGCAACAGCAGCTGCAACAGTCAGCAGTAGCAGCAACAGCAGCTGCTGCGGTGGCTATGGCGGCGGTTACGGTGGTGGTGGAGGCAGCTCAGGGTGGCAGGGCTGAGGAGGAGGGGACGGCGAAGAGGTCTGAGGTGGTGGCGGAGGTCGGAGGCTGCCGGAGGGGGAGTTCGAGGCGGTTGGGGTGGCTCAGGGAAGCAGTGGCGGTTAAGGGAAGAGATGCTGCGGGGGAGGTGGAGGAGGCTGGGGGTGTCGTGGGGTGGTGGGGGTGGTCTGGTCCGGCGGAGGAGGTCAGAACGGAGCAGATTGGGGTGGTGGCGGTGGACTACGGTGGCTAGGGTGGCGGTGGTGGGCGGTCGGAGGTGGTGAGGAGCTGCTGTTGGTGTCGGGGTGGTCGGGTCTGCGGGCGTTGCCGGAGACGGAGGCGACGGCCAGGGAGGGCGGCGGTTGGCCGGAGGGTAGCCTAGGGAGGGGCGAGGGGGTTGGCGATGGTCCGGTGGGTGGAGGGTGGCCGGGGTGAGTGGGGTCTGGTCGGGAATGGGTGAGGGTTGGGGAGTGTAAGCCCCTGATTTTTCAAAAATATTAAAATTGGGATTTTTCACAATTTTCTAGAATTTTCTGGGAATTTTCTGTAATTAAAATCAGGGTTTTGAATTATTACAAAATTTTTAATTGATAATAAATAATATTAAAATATTATGAAAATAATATTTTTGGGTGTAAAATAAAAAATTGGACTTAGGGTAATTTTTCTGGATTTTTCTGGGCCTCAGACCTATTTTTAAATGCCTAAAAACTAATTTTTAATAATTATTTAATTTACTATTATTATTATTATTATTATTTATTATATTACTTATTTATTTATTTTTTCTGGGCCGGCCCGGCCCAGTGGGCAGAAGCCCAGCCCAGCCCAGTCCCCCGCCTATCGGGTCGGGTCGGGTCAGCCAACCCGACCCGCCCGCAACCCCCAACCCGCCAACCGCACGACCCAGCCCCTGCCTCCGTCGCGCCCTCCCCGCACCGTCCGCCCCCGCTCGCCCGCCACGTCCTCCGCCTTCCTCGGCCACCAGCCCCTCTCCTCCGCCCTATATAAAACCCCTAGCCACCCTCTTCTCCGACCTACCCCGACCACGAACCGCCGCCCTAGCCGCCGTGCCGCCCCGCCGATCCTCCGCTCCGCCGTCTCCTCCCCCGCAGCACCGTCCCCCAGCCACCCTCGCCACCGGACGCCGCCGCAGCAGCGGCAAGGAACAGCTTCAGCCGCAGCAGCAGCAAGCAGCTCCCCACCGTCGCCAGCGGCCGCCCTGAGCCGCCGCTCCGCCCGTGGACGCCGCGCCGCCCCTCGGCGAGCCGTCCCCCGCCCTCGCCGGCCGCCCAGCAGCCGCCCTCCGCCGTCCACGGTCGTTTTCCTCTCGGAACCCTAACCCTAGCCCTAATTCTCAGATTCGTGTCGGCGTGTCGGACACGACACGGACACGAGAATATCCGGTTTTTCGAGCCTCTTCAGGTACTCGTATCTTGCACCCTGTATCTCCGTTTTCAATTCCGTAAATTGCGTTGGGAAGCCTGTATGACCCTCTCGGTGTCCGGACAAACTGTTCGGGGCATCGCGTCCTGTGGTGATCGCACACCGCGATCCAAAAACAGGAAAAATCAGACCCTGTTTCACCCCGGAACTGAGTGCGCCCCGCCAAACGGGATGACTTGGTCACGTGCGGTCTTCACAGATACGTACGCATCGTCGATACGGATGTGTGAGTTTTCGTGGAAGCTGATTCGGGTGTGCGTGCACACCGGAATCAACGCGTATCCGCGGACATCGCCCCGTATCCGCCTTTTCTGCATTTCACCCTAACTTTGTGCACACTCGTCAGATCGAGACGAAACTTGCGCCATCAGACTCGTAGCGATACGCTGGTCCTGTGGGTCAGGTTCGGTTCGATTCTGAGAACGTTGACGAAATCGCGTGTCGTGGGCCCCACAGGCCCCGCTCGACGGGCGATTTTGTGTTCGGCTCATCGGAATCCAAATCTGGAAGTTCCGTTGGGTTCGTATCAGCGTTCCTGACCTGTTAACACTAAGTTTGGTGAATTTGGAGACCTTTGACCCGGACACGTTTTTCGGTACAAAGCGGGCCCACCGGCGGACCCCGTTTTGACCCGAAACTGCCGTTTTTGCCCTTGTCTCCAAATTGGACCCAAGGACAGGCATTTCTAGCTATTTGACATCTTCTGAGCGTGATGGTAATGTCTATTTCAGCTTTTGGACTCATCTCTGGAAACTTTTCCTAGAACAATTAATCGGATCCAAACAACAGGCAAGTACCTGCACTTCAAGTTAATCTTTATATTGTGATAATTAATTTCCTGCTCTACTAGTATTCTTGATGATTACACGTAGTGTTAGAATTCTGGATTTCATGTCCTGAATACGGGATTTCATGTCTTGTTTTCCGTGTCGGGTGGGAGAATACTAGGAGGCATGTAGTTTACCCTTCCCCAGGTCCTGTTACTAGCTGTTGTTACGCGACTGTACCATCAGCCTTATACTTGATTGTTCCTAGTCACTAGTCGTCTATGACGGCCTTATTAGCCTTATAAACCCCTACATGCCAACTATGTATTCTAATATACAAGTTCACGCACCTAGTTCCTGTCTTGAGGTAGTTCTTGTTGTCTTGTTACAGTTATATTTCCTGTCACATTTTATTCCTGTTTTACTCGTATTTCTGGTTTATAGCAACTAATCATATTTTACTTCTAGTCTTGTTTTATAGCATTATTTCTCAGTTAATTTCACTATTTACTTACGCATATTCTCAACATGATGCTTAGCCAGTTATTTTCTACCTGTCACAAATATTTTAGCTTAAATCTTGTTGTGCATTATGTACTTTGCTCCTTTCCTGACTGGATCCGTTGTTTAGGCGATGATGAGAACCTTGCCCCTACCTATTATGAACCCTATGAGCCAGCAGGTGAGACAGTTGCAGAGCCGGTTCCCCCCCAGGAGACTACTCCTGCAGAGTAGTTAGCATTAGTTGTTTATTTCCTTTCATCTTAGTAATCGGGTTTGTCTCCGATATAATCTATGGTTCTGTAATAAACTCTGGATCTGATTATCATATTTTGGTTATAAAATCTTAGCGTTCTTTTTCCTGCTATTTTTTCCTTGCCTATTTAATTATTGTGAATGAGCTAGATTTATTACCTGTGATCATGCCCTAGACAGCGTACTACCGCCGACACTGCGGCGTAGGCTGGACGTACCCACGCACTCGTGCCCGAAATTCCGGGTGCGGGTCGTGACACGTTTTAGTGGTGGCCCATGCAGGTCGAACGACTAAATTGTTCGATTTCAACTTAGGGACCGAACAGACCTGCAACAAGATTGAGGATTTTAGGATAAAGCTCATTCACAGTATAGGGTCCTTATTTCAATTCTTGATATCATTTCTGCTCAATTATCCTATCGCCTTTAATTTCTAAGTATTCTATTCTGATTCTCCCTATCCCTTCATCTTTCAGAATGGTCCAGACAAGGAACACAGTAGGAGGCACATCAGAGCCAGCTGAGCAGAATGTGCCCGAAACTCTTGCACTCCCGCCGCCTCCATCTGTTCCGGCAGTTACTCTGGATGGGGCACAACTACTTGGAGTGTTCCAGGGACTAGTAGAATCCCAGAAAGAACAGACTGCACTTCTGTGGACCAGCCTCTCAGAAGCTATTAAGTCCCAGGAGTCGCCACAAAAGAGGCCAGGAAGTGCCAAAGATTTCAAGAACCTAAGACCCCTGGAATTCTACGGAACTGGAGGCATTTTCTATGCCGATGAATGGATAGAGAACGTAGAGAGACTCCTGAAGACTGCTCGGGTTCCTGATGATCTCAAAGTGGAGTCCGCAAGCCTACAACTGTTCGACATAGCTCGGACCTGGTTCCGAGATGAACCCCAACTATCTGCTCCTGACCTCACCTGGGAAGATTTTAAGAGGCTATTCAAGGAGAAATTTTACCCCGAAGTGGCCCGGGAAGCTCTCGAAAGCCAATTCGAGAAGCTGGAACAAGGTAACCTGACTGTTGATGAGTATACTGCTGAATTTAGCAGGTTAAGCCACTTTGCGGAGTACATGGTTCGTACCCCGGAGGACAGAGCCCGTAGATTCAAGAAGGGGCTGTCTCCGGATATTTGCCTTGCTGTTACCACCAGCCGAGCTCGCACCTATGAGGAAATCTTAAACGTGGCACAAGGCGTTGAGCGAGACATGGGGCATAAGCTAAAGCGAGAAAGAGATACCGGAAATGCGGGACCCAATAAACGCCCTTTTCAACAACAACAACAGCAGAGATCCCCGCAGCAAGCCCAGCGTCCTCTCCCTCGAGCTCCAGCACCCCAACATCAAGCTCAAGGGCAGACCCAACGAGTTCCCACTTGTGGCTTTTGTCGAAAACAAGGTCACACCTGGCAAGTTTGTAGGATGAGACTGGGTGCCTGTCTATATTGTGGATCAACAGAACATCGAGTGAGGGACTGCCCCACTGCTCCAGGACGCGGACAAGCTTACGTGATGACCGTGGAGAACGCGCAAACTTTGGGAGCAGCTAATGCGCGTAAGTGATTCGTAGATACTTTTTTCTAGTATTATTTTTGTGCCTATTGGTTCGTGACCTCAGCCCCAACCTAGTAATTTTGAACTTGCTAAATACCTGGTATGCTTTTAAATTTGATAACTGTTTTAGAGGATTGTGCTATTGTGCTTATTTTGTGTTATTTTGTGAACTTCAATAATTTGCACCTCCTTTTCATCATCATCTAGCGCACTTAATTTTGCTGAACTTGACTTATGCTGCTATTTTATAGCCTAGTTTTGCAAGCTTACCCTTTATCGGGCTTGTTCATGACACATGTATTATTAAGGCCTGATCAACCCCACTAATACAAGTGTCTACTCAGAATCAGTGTACTACGGTCTGATCAACCTTAGTGCATTTTGATTCGCACTTCGCACGACTACCTTACGTGGATTGAGAGATATAGTGACTAGTATACTTGCCCCTAAAAGTGTCCGAGCATATCGTATCAGTTACATAACCGTACTAATACGAGCATGCGAACAAATGATTACCAGAATAGAATCTCAATCCATAACCGCCTGACAATCCCGATTAGAATTCTTTAAACGCCTTGATCCCTATACCTCTGTTCTACCACCTCGCCCTTAAACTCTTTATTATTGATCCTCGTCTTCCCTTACTTCGGAAAGACAAAATCCTGTGTTTGATATAAGTTGATTTGTAGTGCTAGACATACCCCTCAGACCGGTCGAATTGATGATAACCCTTCATGACTAAGACAAGACCCTAGGTGCTGTGTTTTATGTTGCAGACTTAAAGATTCAATACCATGATTTATTAAGTTGGGACCTAGCTTTACTAGTTGTACAGCCTTAAAGGATATGGGTAAAATTCTAAGTTGGGTAGCGACCGAAATGTTCACCTAAGAGAAACCCGTTATACTGTGACCAAGTGAGTTTGGACAGAGAGAACCCTGCCATAATTTAAATTTCAAGGACGAAATTTTTATAAGTTGGGTAGATTGTAAGCCCCTGATTTTTCAAAAATATTAAAATTGGGATTTTTCACAATTTTCTAGAATTTTCTGGGAATTTTCTGTAATTAAAATCAGGGTTTTAAATTATTAAAAAAAATTTAATTGATAATAAATAATATTAAAATATTATGAAAATAATATTTTTGGGTGTAAAATGAAAAATTGGACTTAGGATAATTTTTCTGGATTTTTCTGGGCCTCAGACCTATTTTTAAATGCCTAAAAACTAATTTTTAATAATTATTTAATTTACTATTATTATTATTATTATTATTTATTATATTACTTATTTATTTTTTGTTTCTGGGCCGGCCCGGCCCAGTGGGCCGAAGCCCAGCCCAGCCCAGCCCAGTCCCCCGCCTATCGGGTCGGGTCGGGTCAGCCAACCCGACCCGCCCGCAACCCCCAACCCGCCAACCGCACGACCCAGCCCCCGCCTCCGCCGCGCCCTCCCCGCACCGTCCGCCCCCGCTCGCCCGCCACGTCCTCCGCCTTCCTCGGCCACCAGCCCCTCTCCTCCGCCCTATATAAAACCCCTAGCCACCCTCTTCTCCGGCCTACCCCGACCACGAACCGCCGCCCTAGCCGCCGTGCCGCCCCGCCGATCCTCCGCTCCGCCGTCTCCTCCCCCGCAGCACCGTCCCCCAGCCACCCTCGCCACCGGACGCCGCCGCAGCAGCGGCAAGGAACAGCTTCAGCCGCAGCAGCAGCAAGCAGCTCCCCACCGCCGCCAGCGGCCGCCCTGAGCCGCCGCTCCGCCCGTGGACGCCGCGCCGCCCCTCGGCGAGCCGTCCCCCGCCCTCGTCGGCCGCACAGCAGCCGCCCTCCGCCGTCCACGGTCGTTTTCCTCTCGGAACCTTAACCCTAGCCCTAATTCTCAGATTCGTGTCGGCGTGTCGGACACGACACGGACACGAGAATATTCGATTTTTCGAGCCTCTTCAGGTACTCGTATCTTGCACCCTGTATCTCCGTTTCTAATTCCGTAAATTGCGTTGGGAAGCCTGTATGACCCTCTCGGTGTCCGGACAAACTGTTCGGGGCATCGCGTCCTGTGGTGATCGCACACCGCGATCCAAAAACAGGAAAAATCAGACCCTGTTTCACCCCGGAACTGAGTGCGCCCCGCCAAACGGGACGACTTGGTCGCGTGCGGTCTTCACAGATACGTACGCATCATCGATACGGACGTGTGAGTTTTCGTGGAAGCTGATTCGGGTGTGCGTGCACACCGGAATCAACGCGTATCCGCGGACATCGCCCCGTATCCGCCTTTTCTGCATTTCACCCTAACTTCGTGCACACTCGTCAGATCGAGACGAAACTTACGCCATCGGACTCGTAGCGATACGCTGGTCCTGTGGGTCAAGTTCGGTTCGATTCTGAGAACGTTGACGAAATCGCGTGTCGTGGGCCCCACAGGCCCCGCTCGACGGGCGATTTTGTGTTCGGCTCATCGGAATCCAAATCTGGAAGTTCCGTTGGGTTCGTATCAGCGTTCCTGACCTGTTGACACTAAGTTTGGTGAATTTGAAGACCTTTGACCCGGACACGTTTTTCGGTACAAAGCGGGCCCACCGGCGGACCCCGTTTTGACCCGAAACTGCCGTTTTTGCCCTTGTCTCCAAATTGGACCCAAGGACAGGCGTTTCTAGCTATTTGACATCTTCTGAGCGTGATGGTAATGTCTATTTCAGCTTTTGGACTCATCTCTGGAAACTTTCCCTAGAACAATTAATCGGATCCAAACAACAGGCAAGTACCTGCACTTCAAGTTAATCTTTATATTGTGATAATTAATTTCCTGCTCTACTAGTATTCTTGATGATTACACGTAGTGTTAGAATTCTGGATTTTATGTCCTGAATACGGGATTTCATGTCTTGCTTTCCGTGTCGGGTGGGAGAATACTAGGAGGCATGTAGTTTACCCTTCCCCAGGTCCTGTTACTAGCTGTTGTTACGCGACTGTACCATCAGCCTTATACTTGATTGTTCCTAGTCACTAGTCGTCTATGACGGCCTTATTAGCCTTATAAACCCCTACATGCCAACTATGTATTCTAATATACAAGTTCACGCACCTAGTTCCTGTCTTGAGGTAGTTCTTGTTGTCTTGTTACAGTTATATTTCCTGTCACATTTTATTCCTGTTTTACTCGTATTTCTGGTTTATAGCAACTAATCATATTTTACTTCTAGTCTTGTTTTATAGCATTATTTCTCAGTTAATTTCACTATTTACTTACGCATATTCTCAACATGATGCTTAGCCAGTTATTTTCTACTTGTCACAAATATTTTAGCTTAAATCTTTTTGTGCATTGTGTACTTTGCTCCTTTCCTGACTGGATCCGTTGTTTAGGCGATGATGAGAACCTTGCCCCTACCTATTATGAACCCTATGAGCCAGCAGGTGATACAGTTGCAGAGCCGGTTCCCCCCCAGGAGACTACTCCTGCAGAGTAGTTAGCATTAGTTGTTTATTTCCTTTCATCTTAGTAATCGGGTTTGTCCCCGATATAATCTATGGTTCTGTAATAAACTCTGGATCTGATTATCATATTCTGGTTATAAAATCTTAGCGTTCTTTTTCCTGCTATTTTTTCCTTGCCTATTTAATTATTGTGAATGAGCTAGATTTATTACCTGTGATCATGCCCTAGACAGCGTACTACCGCCGACACTGCGGCGTAGGCTGGACGTACCCACGCACTCGTACCCGAAATTTCGGGTGCGGGTCGTGACAGGGAGTTATATATAGGATTAGGGTTAGGATATTTTGGTAAATAGTTTAAATGTTAAGGGTAAATTAGTAATTTAATTGAATAAATATCTATTTCAGATATTTAGGATTTTAATCTGATATTTTATAGGTCCCACTTGACATGTGTCACGTGCACGTTCACTGACCAGTAGGAGGGTGCCACCTTGTGCTGTAATTTACAGATAAACCCTTGTAATTTCTGTAAATTGCAGAAAAGTCCTAAAATTGGGAAATACGCAATTATGCAAATTGTCTGATTAAAAACACTGATTTCCAGAAATACCAAATTGCACAGAAATGAGGGAGAAAGTTGGGGGAGTGCCTTGGGGAGTGTGGGGGTTAGTCTGGGCAGGGGCTGGGTCTGGTTCTATGGGTGATACGGGTCACCGTATTTATTATTTAATAAATACTGCGCACGATGTTCACTAATTATTTAGGGGCAGGTAGGGTCATAATTTTTCTACGGTGTCAATATACTAATTGTAGTATATTCAGTGTAGAATATTATCGTATTTTTGTTTGGGTAAAACAGGTGCAGGTTGGGCCTCAAATCTCTAGGGGTACAGAGATGGGTAAAGAGCAGAAAATTAAATAGGAATTAAATACGAACTTTTGTAATGATATTTGTGCATCTCAAACGAGGCTCAAAAATAAGCATCTGGGAGTTGCACAAAATTCAGAAAAATAGTCTAACATGTCTAGGACAGGTATGTGAACTTTGTTTGGGAATTACAGCTAGTGTAATGCTTTAATTAATTGTATAATGGACAGGTGCACAATCCATAGGATAAAAATTATTGCAATAAATTCTAATTTGCTAAAAATGATTTTAAAATAGTGAAATCTGGTCGAAGAAGTTTACAATCTACCCTCCTTAGAATATTTCGTCCTCGAAATAAAAACAGACATATAATGAGAACGAAAGATTGATTAATTTTAAAATATTAAGACATAGTCATAGCTGAAGATTGATTTAAAATATTTGGACATACCCTGGTCTGGAAATAGATGGGGGAAACATTATCGAATATCCTCTTCTCGTTCCCAGGTTAATTTGCCTGGTGCATGATGTTTTCATGTAATACGAATTTGAGGATAGTCTGGCCTTGCAACATCTTCTCGCTTTGATCTAGGATTTCTACGGGCTCCGACAATAATCTCAATGGTCCAGCACATGACTTGTATCCGGAGTGTACCTCCTTAATTGGGATACGTGAGAGACGTCATGTACTTATCAAATGTCTGAGGAAGAGTTTATCTTGTAATCCATTTCTCCAATGTGTTCCATCACATCGAAGGGTTTGAGGTACCTCGGGCTTAGTTTTCCTCTTCTTCCAAGTCTGATAGTTCCTCAGGTAGGTGGGATCTTCAAAAATACATGATCTCCTATTTTACTCTATGTATACCCTTCATCCAAATTATAGGGGTATCATCAGGTTTACAACAGGTCGTATATTATTGGTAGTTCATGATATTTTTCTCAAGGTTAACTTCTGCCTACCTTCTCTCCTTCAATCTAATGGTTCTATTCCCAATACTGGCTATAGTACTCAGCTATCATTTTATTCATATGATTGAGCCTAGCAATCAATGTCTAGCAATCGATCTGTCGGTTTGGGCTTAGTCCTGATCATTATCTAAGGGTGGAAAAATAATTTAGGTTGGATACTATAAGTCATCAGGTGACTAGGGTTTAACTACTATGATTTGCTATCATAGGTACTATCTATATCTGTATGGGTAACCTGGTGGTCTAAAGATGACGCTTCTCTTCCCGTAGTCTAGTATAGCATTTGGACTAGCTTAACCAGTCCATGCCTAAAACAACGTTGGAGTTTGGTATTGGATGTACCAAGAATCGCGTCCTCATTACTCTACTATACATGATTACTAGAAGGTTTTAGTAATGTTGGTAACTGGAACAATGCCTCCTCCGATAAAAGTGGCTATTTGCATGGCTACAAAACTACTAGATATGATGACAGTGTAGCTCTAGAATCAAATAATGCGGTTTGCAGGTAATAATGTAACTATAAAGGTACCTGAAATGGTTTCACCTTCCGGTTCTTCTACAACTGCAGCTAGTGCAAAGGCCTGCTCGTGCCTTTGTCTTTCGGTTTGTTGTCTGGCTAGGTAGTACTGCGTGTCTTGGGTGGCCAAGGGTGGTCCCCTCTGAAATCTTCCAGATGCTGGAGAATGCTGACCTCTAGTAGGGGGTTGCATTCTCTGGGCTGGTGCTACTGGTTCTTGCCCATTCTGGAGTGCTGCTTCTCTGTGTTGTGGGCAATCTCTTGCCTGATGTTGATTGTCTCCACATATCAGGCATAATCTATACTTTCTTCGGCAGTTTTTGGCATAATGTCCCTGCCTGCCACAATGGTGACAAGTCGAAAGTTTCTTGTGTTGATATGGCCCCGTCTTGTGTTGTGTCTGATTTCCCTGGTGACGGATTGATCCTCTTGCTCCAGTCTGGTCTTTGGCTGATATGGTTGGATTTGAGCGTCTTGCTTCTCTGCCAATGGCTTCTTGTATCCTTGCCTCTGAAAGAACTTCCTTGTAGGAAATCCTCGACTGTGCCGTGGTATGCCCTTGAAGCTCGAGGGTAAGTCCGTGATGGAACTTCATGGCTTTCTCCAGCTCGTTAGGTATTAGGATGGCACCGAATTGACTTAGTCGACTGAATTCTGCGTCATAGGCATCAACGGTCATATTTCCTTGTTCCAAATGTAGGAACTGGGAGTACAGATCATCTCTGACCGTGGCTGGAAAGTATTTTGCATTGAAGTATTCCAGAAATTATTCCTAAGTATTGTTTCTGCCGATGCTGCGCTCGATGGAGTCCCACCAGTGATGGGCGTTGCCTTTTAGTTGGGCCCTTACTGCGGTCATCCATAGGTCGGGGTGAAGCTGTGAACCTTCTAGCAGTATTTCCGTGTTGGAGATCCAGTCTGAGATCTCTTCCGGAGTTTCGCTGCCAGAAAAGGTTCTCGGGCTCATTCGACGAAAGCCTTGAACAGTGTTAGGGGGTTGGACAGGTGCTAGTGCCGGGGCAGTTGTCATCTCCAGAGCTGTTATGAAGGTCTGTCTCAGGGCTTCAGTTTGTTGCCACTGAGCCTGCAACAGGGTTTGGAAATATTGGAACATCTGGGTTTGTTCCTCAAGCTGTGGCATCAGGGCTGCAAGGGCTGGAGGTAGAGGCAAAGGTGTCTCCGCCTGCGGTGTTGGTGCCTGGGAAGTTTGCCCTTTTAGCTGAGCTGGTGTTGTCTCCTGGGTAGGGTCCTGGGGAAGGTACGGGGTTGTTGGATTGACCCGCATCCTTCTTGGGGATTGGTCTCTTGGAAGGGTTGGAGTCCTTTGGACATCTGGCGATGGGTCTGTTGCTTGGTCAACCCCATCATTAGCGTGTCCGCTGGGTATGTCCATATTTCGGAAGAAGATAGAATAATTTAGAAAAGTACGAAGGAAAAAATAAATGATAATCAAGCAGGATGCAAGAATTTATGGATGAAGTCAGAGTGGATGAGACCTAGTGTTCCTATCCTAGTGTAGGCTTGCTGGGCATGTAATCACACCACTAGCAATTAACATGACCTGCATGGGCCACCACTAAAATCGTGTCAAGCCCCAGTCCCAAAATATACGGAACTAGGCCATGTGGCACTGGCCAGCTGACACGTCACTAAGGGATTACCCAATTTAATGGACCCAAAGTGATGTGCTACGCTGTCCTAAAATGCTACAAGTCTAAATACAGGTAAATCTATCTCATCCACAAAAATATCAGGAAAAATGCTGAATATATAGATGCTAAATCTGAAATGTCATATACAGATCAGATAAAGTCAGGTGGGAACAAACCCACTACAAAAAGATAAGCAGAAAGTGAAATAAGATAAACTAGCGCATCGTCCTCAAAATATGTAGCTCCAACTCCAGAGGTACTCAGGCAGACTCTGATGGCATCTCCTCTAACTCCATCTCAAGGTCATGTCCAGACTCCTGTCCAAGTCCAGGTACTGTGGGGTGGAATATCCCAGCTAAACCTGGCAGGAAACCAGGTCCTCAATGGGACGTAACAAGATACAGAAAAATAATATGCCATGTATGTAAATACTGAATAAATAAATACAGGGTGCTAACCAACTAAGTGAATGCAATTTGAGACAACCTAGTACGTATGGGAAATGTGTGGCTAGACATATGCTGACGTAATTCACCAATCCGTAGTGACTGGCTAGTATATGCCACATATGCCCCCGTTCAAGGGCACTATACAATTTTCCATCTACGATGAGAATGGTCACATGAATATATATAACAACCGTATCACTCCGTCGAGTGCGGCATCAAGAATAAGAGGTGGGTGTCTCATACGTTTTTCAGTCATTCTCCCCGCCCAATGTAACTAATGCTAGTCGTAACCTTCCTGATTTTGTTCTAAGCCGTGATGCACGTCGTACGTACTGGTAGCTAATCAACTACGTAAACTTGCATCCCAAAATAAAGTATAACCTTGTTGCGTGTACCCGTGATAGGATCTAAGAGGATATTAGGATACCCTCACAGTTGATGGTGAGTCTGTATAGACTAAGTTAATTAAATTAAGTGTCAACGTATCAGTTGACTGTACCCGAGGCAGTCTCAGGTACTCATAGTTATATGACATTCAGAAATAAGAGCATATAACAATATTTGAAATTAAACAGTAAACTTGGCAAGGTATACTTGCCTACTCCCTGATAGTATTGGAAACCTGTTCTCAGAGTCTAGTTTGAGGGTGCTGGTGACAGGGGGTCACTGGCTGTGCTGGAGTTGGGTTCTGTTAAAACATACAAGGTTCGTGAATATCATGGTATAATGACAATATATTTATATAATATATAGGATACACATATAGATTATATATATATACTTATATAGTATATATAGAAGTATATATAGTAGTATATATATATATATCATATATATATAAATATAATAAAGAAGAGAAAAAATGCAGGAAATGTAAATATATATATATATATATATATACAGACTGTATTATCTAGCAGGGTATATCCACTGATATATATAGTAATATAATATTTCAGGGTGTATCCACTGATATATATAGTAATATAATATTATCAGGGTGTATCCACTGATATATATAGTATAAATAAATTGAAATGACAGTGCAGAAAGTAAATAGTACTATATATAGTATATAATGTATATAGATATTATATATATACATATATAATAAATTTAAAGATAGTGGAAGAAATGTAAATATGCATATATATAGATATATAGGCTGTATTATCCAGCAATAGAATAAATATATATATATATATAATATATATGTACTGTATATCCAGTACTATGATAATATAATGTATATAATTATATAATACATATATAATTATATAGAGTAATATATATAGATATATATATAAATATATACTTACATATATTTATATACATAATTTATATATAGGTAATACATATATCCATAGATATATGTATACATAAATATAAAGAAAAGAAAAAATGCAGGAATGAATTAAAAATGAAAGGCATACATATGTATACATATATATATATATATATAATATATATTTATACATACATATATATATATATATATATATATATATATATATATATATATATATATATATATATATATATATATATATATATATATATATATATATATATATATATATATATATATATATATATATAAGAAAGAAAAAGAAATACATATGTGTATTTACACACACACATATATATATATATATATATATATATATATATATATATATATATATATATATATATATATATATATATATATATATATATACACACACACACACACACACATATATATATATATATATATATATATATATATATATATATATATATATATATATATATATATAATTAAAAAAATGAACAAAATACATATATATATAAGTAAATATATATATACTGTATTTATTATATACTGTAATATTAATAATAATAAAAATAATAAAATATATATATATATGATAACATATATATTGATATACATATATATACATATATATACATATATACATACATATATATATACATAAATGTGTACATATAATAATAATAATAATCATACATATATATACTATATTTATATAGTATTATATAATATATATTATATATTATAATATATAAAACACATATATATATTAATATACAAATATCTATACATATATATATATATATACATATACATATACATATACATATACATATTTTAAATACGAAGAGAGAGAGAGGGAGGTGAGTCACCTGCCACGTCAGGAGGGGGCCGCGTCGTCGCCGGTGGAAGTCCGGCGAAGCTCCGGCGAGCTACGGCGGCGGCTGCAACAGCAACAGCAGCTGCAACAGTCAGCAGTAGTAGCAACAGCAGCTGCTGCGGTGGCTATGGCGGCGGTTGCGGTGGTGGTGGAGGCAGCTCAGGGTGGCAGGGCTGAGGAGGAGGGGACGGCGAAGAGGTCTGAGGTGGTGGCGGAGGTCGGAGGCTGCCGGAGGGGGAGTTCGAGGCGGTTGGGGTGGCTCGGGGAGGCAGTGGCGGTTGAGGGAAGAGATGCTGCGGGGGAGGTGGAGGAGGCTGGGGGTGTCGTGGGGCGGTGGGGGTGGTCTGGTCCGGCGGAGGAGGTCAGAGCGGAGCAGATTGGGGTGGTGGCGGTGGACTACGATGGCTAGGATGGCGGTGGTGGGCGGTCGGAGGTGGTGAGGAGCTGCTGTTGGTGTTGGGGTGGTCGGGTCTGCGGGCGTTGCCGGAGACGGAGGTGACGGCCAGGGAGGGCGGCGGTTGGCCGGAGGGTAGCCTAGGGAGGGGCGAGGGGTTTGGCGGTGGTCCGGTGGGTGGAGGGTGGCCGGGGTGAGTGGGGTCTGGTCGGGAATGGGTGAGGGTTGGGGAGTTATATATAGGATTAGGGTTAGGATATTTTGGTAAATAGTTTAAATGTTAAGGGTAAATTAGTAATTTAATTGAATAAATATCTATTTCAGATATTTAGGATTTTAATCTGATATTTTATAGGTCCCACTTGACATGTGTCACGTGCACGTTCACTGACCAGTAGGAGGGTGCCACCTCGTGCTGTAATTTACAGAGAAACCCCTGTAATTTCTGTAAATTGCAGAAAAGTCCTAAAATTGGGAAATTGCGCAATTATGCAAATTGTCTGATTAAAAACACTGATTTTCAGAAATACCAAATTGCACAGAAATGAGGGAGAAAGTTGGGGGAGTGCCTTGGGGAGTGTGGGGGTTAGTCTGGGCAGGGTCTGGGTCTGGTTCTATGGGTGATACGGGTCACCGTATTTATTATTTAATAAATACTGCGCACGATGTTCACTAATTATTTAAGGGCAGGTAGGGTCATAATTTTTCTACGGTGTCAATATACTAATTGTAGTATATTCAGTGTAGAATATTATCGTATTTTTGTTTGGGTAAAACAGGTGCAGGTTGGGCCTCAAATCTCTAGGGGTACAGAGATGGGTAAAGAGCAGAAAATTAAATAGAAATTAAATACGAACTTTTGTAACGATATTTGTGCATCTCAAACGAGGCTAAAAAATAAGCATCTGGGAGTTGTACAAAATTCAGAAAAATAGTCTAACATGTCTAGGACAGGTATGTGAACTTTGTTTGGGAATTACAGCTAGTGTAATGCTTTAATTAATTGTATAATGGACAGGTGCACAATCCATAGGATAAAAATTATTGCAATAAATTCTAATTTGCTAAAAATGATTTTAAAATAGTGAAATCTGGTCGAGGGAGTTTACATCTATTTATCTCTTCAAGTTAAGCATGCAATTCTACTCCTTTTTTTAGTATGGCAAGGTTTGTTCGATAGTTGTGTCAGTGTAACTAGCATGCAATATTTATTATACTTAGCATGGCAATAGTTATATTTCTTTTAGGCAGGAAGGTTCTCATTCTATCATTCATGCAAACTTATCTTATTAAGCAAACAAGCATTTCAAAAACTTGTATTCATTATTAAGGCGTGCAAGAATCAGAGAATGAAGTTCTGCCCACTTACCTAGATCAGTCATCTTCTGGTTCAACAAGGATCTCTCCAAGAAGGTTTTCTTTTTGAGTCAGCAAACCGATATCTATTGTACATAGTACAAACGCGGAGCGGGGCACTACAGTATTCTCGAAGATAGACTTGAGGTCGAGGTACCACCAGGAAAAAATAAAGAAGGAAGACATTTCAAAGTCAGCTTTCAGGACTTGGTATAGGCAGTTTGAGTTCTTGGTGATGCCGTTTGGGTTGACCAATGCCCCCAACGGTATTCATGAACCTGATGAATAAGGTGTTTCATCAGTATTTGGATCAGTTTGTGGTAGTATTCATTGATGATATACTGACTTATTCGAAGACCCCGGAGGAGAATGAGAAGCACCTGAGGATAGTTCTGGAAACCCTCAGGAAAGAGAAGCTATATGGCATACTTTCAAAGTTTGAGTTCTTCCTTGATAAGGTTGAATTTCTCGGACATGTGATTATAGGAGACGGGATCTCAGTAGACACGAAGAAGATTTTAGCAGTTGAGTCGTGGTCTACCCTGAGTTCAGTGGTGGAGATCAGGAGTTTCCTTGGACTAGCAGGCTATTATCGGAGATTTGTTCAGGATTTTTCCAGGATTGCGGAGCCGATGGCTAGACTAACCAGAAGGGACGTGGAGTTCGTCTGGACTAAGGATTATCAGTCTACTTTTGAGGAACTAAAGAAGAGGTTGACTATAGCTTCAATATTGACATTGTCATCAGGGATATGAGGATTTTCTATATATAGTGATGCATCAGGTAAGGGTTTGGGTTGTGTTTTGCAGTAGAACGGGAAGGTGATTGCCTATTCTTCTAGGCAATTACGCCCGTATGAGAAGAATTACCCGACCCATGACTTGGAGTTGATAATAGTTATTTTTGCTCTTAAACTGTGGAAGCACTACTTTTCATGGAGAGTGAGTAAAGATTTTTATAGATCACAAGAGCTTGAAGTATGTGTTTATACAAAAAAAGCTCAACATAAGGCGGTGGCGGTGGTTGGAGTTGATGAAGGACTTCGATATTGCTTTGCAGTACCATCTAGGGAAGGCCAACGTAGTTGCAGATACCTTGAGCAGGTATCCAGTGGCTATGTATTTGATGAGGGACAGACATTTATTGGCCGATCTTGATAGCTTGGGTATTGAGGTATTAGTTCCTGGAGTTGCAACACATATGTGGGGACTTCAAGTATAGTCAGAGTTGATGGACCAGGTCAGAGCCGCACAGTTCGAAGATGAGTCTCTGAGGAGCATCAGAGCACAGGTCTGGATGGGATTAGCAGAGGACTTCAGTATTGCAGATGATGGATCATTACGGTATGGTACCATATTGTGTGCGCAGAGTGGAGCATTGCGCGAGAAGATTCTTCAGGAGGCATATCGATCTCAGTATTCTATGCATCCAGGTTCTAACAAGATGTATAAGGACATGAGAGAGCATATTTAGTGGTATGGTGTGAAGCGAGAGATGGCTAGCTTCATATCTAGATGCTTGGTATGCCAGCAGGTAAAGGCAGAGAGACAAAGGCCAGGAGGATTGCTTCAGCCTTTACCCATTCCAGAGTGGAAATGGGAGCATGTGACGATGGACTTTGTTTCAGGGCTTCCACGTTCTCCAGGAGGTAAAGATGCGATTTAGGTCATCGTAGATAGGTTAACCAAATCAATCCATTTTCTGCCATTTAAAGTGGGTACATCTACAGAGAAGCTCGCGAAGATATATGTGCGTCAGATAGTCAGATTGCATGGAGTTCCTGTGAGCATAGTCTCGGATTGGGATAGTCGCTTCATGTCCCACTTTTGGAGGTGTTTGCTGGCTAGCTTGGGCACTCAGCTAAAGTTCAGAACCACATATTACCCTCAGACAGACAGGCAGTTGGAGAGGACTATCCAGACTCTCGAGGATATGCTACACACCTGTATTTTGGATTTTGGAGGTTGTTGGGAGGATCATCTTCACTTGGTAGAGTTTTCTTACGACAACAACTACCAGGCCAGTATCGAGATATCACCATTTGAGGTGTTGTATGGACGGAGATGCCGCACTCCGTTATCATGGGATGATGTTGGTGAGAGAGCCTTATTGGACCAGAGATGGTCGTGGATGCATCTGAGAAGGTGAAGCTCATCAGGGATGGACTTCGGGTGGTGCAGGACAGATAGCGGCATTGGGCCAATAGCAACCGGAGACCATTTGAGTTTGAGGTATAGATTATGTTTATATTATATGTGAATGCTTATTTTTGTTAGAGTGCTAAGGCTGTATTTTGTGCTAGGTTGGAGATCTGGTATTCTTTAGGATTTCTCCGATACGGGGCACGATTTGCTTTGGTGGAGACGGGAAGCTTAGTCCACGATACATCGAACCCTTCGGTGTTCTTGAGAGGGTCGGTGCACTGGCCTACAGACTAGACCTGCTGTCTGCATTAGAGGGAGTACACAATGTGTTTCACGTGTCACAGCTGAGACGGTACATGGCAGATCCTAGCCATATACTAGATCTCTCGAAGATCGAGGTTGGTCCGACACTCAGCTACCCAGAGCAGCCCGTGGAGATTTTGGACCGCAGAAAGTAGGTGCTGCAGAACCAGACGATTCCTTTGGTGAGTGTCGCGTGGAGGCATCACTCACCAGGAGAGAGTACTTGGGAGCGAGAGACCGAGATGCACGAGAGAAATCCTTATCTTTTTGAGCCATGAGGTATAATTATTTCTTATTCGTATTAATTGTTTATTAGTTAGTTCTTCCTTAATTTCGAGGACAATTTTTTTTTAAGTTTGGTTGGATTGTCACCCTCATTTTTTCAGCTAGGGGTAGTTTGATAATTTGGCATGAGTATTTAATTTTAGGAATATAATATTAAATAATTGTGTGATGATTGTATAATTTATTTAATTAAGTTGAGCTATGATTATTGGACTTGTAGTAATTGGTTATTAGAGACTTGTGTCATTTGTTACTTAGTTAGAGAGACTAGCCAATATTAGATTTGACACATATGGACCTAATTAGATTTGTCAAGACAATTAGTGAGCCCAACCTTGACCCAAGCCCATTAGTCATTCCACTAATTAAATTAAGGAGAATTAGTTTAATTACAATTAGTTAGAGATTTCTAAATATACACACCCTTAATTATTCCTCATAATACATCATATAGGGGTATTTGGGACCTTAGCATGTAGCTTGGGGAAGAAGAAAGGACCGGCCACTTGAAGAGGGGCTCTCCTTCTCTCTCCTCCTCATTTGTATTTTAATTTTGATCCAAATTCTAGATCCCCAATTCCCTATTTTCCCTCCATTGATTTTCTACACAATTCACCACCAATTTTTTCTCAAATTCATCACTCCTGGAGCCTTGGAGCTAGGAGAAGCAAGGAGCACAAGAAGAAGGAGCTTTGGAGCTAGAGATCATGTCCGGATCGTATTCAATTGCATTTTCATTGAAAATCCATCTCCCAATTGGTAATTCCTAAAATTCTCTCTTATTATGGCTTCTTGATCATGCATTTGACCATTAGAAATAATCCCATGGCATAGGACTACCTATATGAACAAGTTCTAGACTATTTGGCTATGTATTATGAGTTCTATGTGATATTTTGTGTGCATGTTGGGGAAATTATGAATTTGACACATCAATTATGTGTCATAAGACCAATTATATCTAATTAGACTTAGATTGGGGTTATGGAACTAGGTACATGTCCACAAATGGATACGTATAGGCCGTATCACGGTATTTTGAGATACGGTGTGATACTGAGGTCAATTTTGGGTGTTTTGCACAATTACTCATCATTTCTCATAGTAGCAAGTTACTTAGGTAGGATTATGATGATATGGATATGCACAATGAGTATATATTGTGTATTGGAGATTTTGACTCTTGGTTGAGGGTATATTCTAGAGTACCACTTGAGGGAACACCAAGTATTTGATTTAATGCACTAAAGGAATAATATGGTGGTGTATATGATTAAGAGGATATATATATATATATATATATATATATATATATATATATATATATATATATATATATATATATATATATATATATATATATATATATATGTTCTATATGTGTGCGTATTGTTGGGGTTTTGGTGATGGGCAGTAGAGGAAATGGAGCTCGGGCAGATCATTAGAGTGCACATAAGGTTTGTACTCCAAAAGAAATTCAGTGTGGGGAGCAGTGCTACTGCTGTTGTGATTTTTGGGTTGTAAGTTCAATGCATTGGTTGGAGGCTTAGGCACATGCATGTAGAATAAGTGCTAAGTCCTGCCATTGAAATAATTCAATTCAGATTGGACTTAGCAGCAAGGGGTTGTAGCAGTCTGCTGCAAGGAGGTTTGGTGCTCGAGTATCTCAAATAATCGAGTATCAGTGAGTATCAGTGCCTTGTGCAAGTGACTGTTGGTATGTGTGTGTTGCCTGCCAGTGAGTGAGTGCTAGCAATGTGTTCAATTTTAGTATGAATGACTTGGTTGTTGTGTGCGTGAGTGTCGAGCAGCTAGGTGTAGAAGCTATATCAGTATGCTATAGAGCAGTAGCAGTGTGCAGCAACAACTATAGCAGTATGCTATAGAGCAATAGCAATGCAACAGCAGCAATAGCCGCATTCAGCATTGTGCAACAGCAGCAATAGCAGCATTTGCAACTGCAGCAGCACCAATGGGTACTCTGGTTAGTGTGTTGTTGTGCACCTTGCACAGTGCAACAGAGAAGAGAGGCTCTGGTTTAGAGCTTAGGTATATACGTATCAGTTGGTTATTGGAGTATCAGTGTTTGCGTAGGGGGGTAGGTCCAGTTAGTGAAGTATTGGTTGACTAGAGTTGTTACTTTATCTAGAATATCAGAGCAACTGGAAAATCAGTGGTGTAGTATCAGACACTGATATTGGACACACACGACTGAGGGAAACAGGTAATGAGGGACTTGAGGTTGTGCGGACTTGTGTAATCGAGTTGATTCACAGTCAGTAGCAGTGAGTTAGACCCAGGTTGTAGAGGTTCAGTGGCATTAGCATATGCTTGTGCCAACAGAAGCAATTGACAACAGTATCAAGCTTGGTTTAGGCCTTAAGCATTAAGGGAGATGGCACAATACATGACACAGTGAGCAACTTAGTTTCAGTTATTAGAACCAGTTATAGGGGTATGCTTTTGACTGTTGGAAATGGTGTTGAGTATTATATATTAATTGGTAAGTTAGTAAATTTGATAATGGTTTGATGTTAGTATTTGTGATAAGTTAGTATATATTTTAGTGAGAGTAGTTAGTGTTAGTTGATATGTTGTTTAAGTGTGTTTATTGAATAAGAGTTGATGTCTTAATATTAGATGTTAGGAATGGTTAAGTGTCATGGGTGTTAACCAAGGTATTTGTTAGATAAGTATTAGCTAGTTGATATCCATAGGTAATATAGTTCATAGTATATTTAACTAGTATATTTATAATAGTGTTAACCAATACTTTGTGTTAATAGATAAATAGCTTATACACTTGGAAGATAGACTAGTTTAGATAGTTTTAACTTAGAATGATAGGGTTGACCTAGCTTTGACTATTTGACCAATATTGACTAGTTTGACTTTAAAAGTCAACCCTTGACCTAGTTTGACCTTGTTTGACCAAAGTGACCTAGTATGACCTAGAGATTACCCATTTTTTCATTTTAAATTCATTTATCTTTCATTACACCTAGTAACCTGTAAATTTCTATATAGGTCTGTGTATCACCGGTTCAGGCATTGTTCCACTTCACTTACTCAGGACCTCAGACGAGTATTTTTTTTGTTAGTTTTTATTTCATGATAGTGTATATATCATATGTTCTAGAACTGTATACTTGATTCTGACACAGTGATTTCACGGACTGATACTATATGGATCCTGTCAGAAGATGTTATCCCTTACCGTGTTCAACGGGTACTCCTTCACATGTATTTTATCGTGTGTATCGGGTATTAATTTTTGTGTACTTTATGTTCACACACTGCTCGTGTTCAGTGTACTCATATTTGTGTTCGTAACGTGTCGTGATTGGATCCATTAGTATTGGTTGGGGATGGGGGAGTAAGAGTTGGTTATGTGATCAAGCCTTAATGTATACGTGTATATGTCGATTACATATCGCACGTGTAATCGAGATACCATATTGTATTCGTGTTCAACCTAAACCGATCATATAATGAACTTTTATTTCATGGCATATTAGCTAGATTTCATTTATTTCCATTATATTGCAGTTATTCTATTGTCTGTTCTTCATTCCAGTACAATACATGTTCACTCAAGTTCATTTCATTCTGATGTTTAGTTATCTTGTATTCTTTTTTATTATCTGTTGTATATGCTCGATTATGTATATAAAATTGCTTTCAGAGGTATGTACTTCACTCCAATCCTGACTGGATATTTTTTTCAGATGATTGGCTTGTGGACCAGTGTCCCACCTACCATGGGCCATAGGACGACGTACCTTTAAAGGATACTCCTTTAGAGCAGGAGGACTAAGAACCAGAGTTTGAGGAGGTTTAGATTATCTGTTTAGACTTGTATTAGACTTTTATTGAGGTTATTGACATGTATATATTATTTCAGGCTTATGGATGTATTGTGACTCTTTCTTTCGTTATTCCATCTCGTGCTTTATCTTCCTCAGTTTGCATTGTGATTGAGTACAGTTTACATTTATCAGATACCATATTGATCCTCCGTTTGGAGTTGAGATGATTGTCAGGTACCATGTATATACCTCATTTTTAAGAGCAAAATGGGGGAGATCAATAGAAACATCAATGTTCAGTAGACCCTAACCCTCCTCAACAAGTTCAAAGTAAGCAAAATAAAAAGTCAGTTGAAAACCCTAATCTTTAGCATCAACTCCCAAAAAACAAAAATAAAAATTCCAAAAAATATAATACCCTAGTCCCCGATTTCATAGTGATCCCGTTATTTTTCTTGTGCCCTCCCTGTTAAGCCCCAAGTTTCCTGCACATTTTCTTTACTACCAAAGAAATGGACAATTGAGAAATACCACATGGATTCGAGAAATTCTAAAAATCTGTAGGAAAATAAAACCTAATTATGTTCAGAGACGAAGATTTGAATTTATCAACCTCATTTAGAGAATATAACCCCAAAAATAGTAAATGATGTTGGTGTTTTCCATTTGACTTTGGAAGTTTTAGTCCCATATTGGAAAACTACCAATGTGTATATCTCAATATATAGCTATGCTTAGTATTGGCATATGCACATGGGGTGGAGGTCCACGTGGGTTGACTTTCATAGAGGGATTAAGTGTGAACTCCATTATGACAATCTTTGTTTTGTCACCACCTTTGGGATTAGGAGCTAAGTCCCGCAGCGACTCGAACTCGGGCTCGTGCTCAAGCGTGATGATGTATATTTGCGACGTAATGACATCGCCGAAGTTCCGACGTCCAGCGTCTCGACGTCGGTAAATCAGCGACGTCCTAAAGTGTCGCAAAAAGTCGCTAGTATAGCGACGTAACCAGCGACGTTCTGCGATAAAAATGCTGACATGACATAAATTGTCATGTCAGCATTATAGCGACGTTTAGCGTCACTTAGCGACGAAAAGTTATTTTTTATCGAAGAAAATACCCCGTCGCTAATCGTTGCAAGACGTTGCTGAACGTCGTTATTTTTGAAATACAGTACTTATAGTATCTTTATTAGGATGTTCAAATATTATGGAAGAAAGGTTATTGATTATCTTTTCTATGCACAAGAGGTTCTTTGTAAATTGTTAAAATTCACAAAAAACTCCAAGGACACAAAAAAGGTAATCAATAACCTATCTTCCTAACATATGATTATCCCAATAAAGATACCATAAGTACTGTTTAATAAAATGTTACAATCATAAAATATTTGTACCGTATGTAAAATATTTGTTAAGATACCAATATTACAACCATAAATTATTACAATGTAGGTGATGATGGGGACTTCGTCGCCGTAGGGGTGGCAGGAGCAGGTCGGGCGTGGTAGGAGACGCCGATGGTACGAGCGGATGCCGGTGGTGCGGCCGCGGTGACGACAGATCCAGTCACGGAGGAGGCGACAGAACTGGGGGAAGTCGCGGCAGAGTTGGAGGACAAGGTGGTGGGGGTCGATGAGGGGGCCGTGGTCGGGGTTGAGGAGGATACCGTTGTTGTCGACGACGACGCAGGAGTCGTAGGGAAGGGGGAGGAGGAGGACTGGAGAGGCGAGGACGGAGGGGTCAAAGTGGAGATGACGGATCCAATCATGGAGGAGGCAACGAAACTGGGGGAAGGCACGAAAGTCGCGGCGGAGGCGGAGGGGGGTGCGAAGGGGAGGGTGGTCGAGGCGGAGGGGAGAGGATGGGGAGTTGGAGATGGGAGAGGGAGGGGGTCGAGCGGAGGGGAGGGGAGTGGGAGTTGGGAGAGGGGTGAAGAGGGTTATTTATAGGAGAGAAGAGAATTCGAACCGACCTGAATTTTCAGGATTTTAGCGACGTGTCATTTGGACGTCGCTAATCGTCTCGTCGCTAAATTTGAAATCCAGCGACGATAAGCGACATTTTGAGGCAAAAATCGAAATTAGAACCGACCGCGTACATCAGCGACGCTATACAGTGTCACTAGATTTAAAAATTTGGGGACAAAAAAATGGAGGAAAATAAAACGTCGAAACCCTATATGAAAAGATTTAGCGACGTCTAATATACGTGTAGCTAAATGTCGCTAGTTTTTAATATTCGACGATGTATATGTATAAACGTCGTTGTTTAAAAAAACATAGCGACTTTTGGCGACTTCTCGGCGACGTTCATTTCCATAATATTAATCGTAGTCGCTAGACGTCGCTAAATGTCGCCAACAGTGACTCATTGCGATGTCATTTTATTACGTCCCTAAAATCAATAAAATTAGCGACATGGTAATTCGGAGTCACTAAATTCGTTACTAATTTGATTTATTTTGGTAGTGGGAAGGACCGGAGGTCTGGAGCGGCGTCCAACGGTCCACGGGTGGGCTGACTTATTTGCTTTTTTGCTATATGTCCAAGAGGAGTAGAAACTGTGGGCAGAAGAGAATAAAGTGGTTTTGCTTTTTTGCTGTTTGTTTTCTTCACTCGGATGGGTGGGCTGGAACCTTTGCTTGGGTGGGCTGGAGTCTTTGGTTGGGTGGGCTGCAAGTCCTTGTACATATAGAAAAAAATTGGGAATGGCTGGGGTGGGCTGGAGCCCACCCCAGCCCACCAATAAATCCGCCCTTGCCTCCTATACAATCCATCCTACGACCAATCTCTCAACTTACCCCTCAGTCATGCCTCAACCTGTTACTCCTCCACAACCTTACTTCCAGCCAACCGCCCATTGGTTGACCTTAGCTCTATGCTGGCTTAACTATTCCTCTTCCTGCTCGAACAAGAAGGCCTGGCGAGCAACTAAATCGTTAGCCCGATCAAAGCCCGCTTGCTTTCGCACCTCGCTTCCGCATCCAGTACATACAAATTTATTATTTATTATCTAGTTAAATTTACAATTATATATTAGTATATATATATTTTTTAAAATTATTTATATTAATTAAATATCCTAACAACTTTTTTATATTAATTAAGAATAAACATTCATATATAAAATATTAACTAAATATTAGTTAATTGTTAATTAAGTTATTAGTTGAAGTAATTGTTGATTAGTGTTAACTAAATATTTAATAAAACAATAAAATTATTAAAAAAATCAAAATTCAATCATGATTTTGAATTTGGAAAAGATGATATGGGATAGCCTCCAATCTGGATTGAAAAAGTGGATGTTGGATAGCCTCCAATCATGAATTTGGAAAGTAATCATTACACATTGTCCAAATCGAAATCCATGGTTCAAACAAACATAGGATTTCATAGATTTTGCTCCATAAAATCTTCAAATTCATGTCGAGTTCATTTTACCAAACATGTCCTAATCATAAGTACTTTGTAATTATGATTACTATTTTTTTTGTGAAAGGAGTAATTATGATTACTAGTTAACCATACTAATTTATTACTTAGATAATTAATATTTTATGATTATTAGTTAACCATATATAACTATGACCATGAGTAAATCATAATATTAGGTAAAAAAAAAATTAATATTATAATATTTAATTAGTTAACAATAATATTTTGTTAATAACGATTGTTTATACTATATTTAATTATAATTTTTTTCTTATAAATATATCTTATTATCCAAACATATAATTTGGATTATGTCAGCTTCCAATTTCAAATTCCAAATTTACCAAACGGTAAAAAAATCCTCAAACAATAAATTCATAATTTGGACCAAAATTCAAAACTAGATTTCCGAAATCCAAAATTCAAGTCCAAATATATTTTTTGTATACCAAACATATCCGGTTGTTTGGTTCGCAGATTTGGAGCGCAGAAGTAGCAAAAATTCGAATTCTGGACCACTTCATGTGTTTGGTTGGAGGATTTACAGACAAGATTTACTGTATTTTGACATGAACAATAAATCTTGTTTGACATAAAATTGAAATTTTGACATCGAATTTTTTTTTTTTTCCTTCGAAGTGGAGCGTGGAAGTGAAAATCCTCGTTTCCACTTTCCGTATTTTGTTGGAGGACCACTTCCTCTCTACTTTACAAATTTTTTTTTTACTATGCATGTTACTTTTTTTTTCAAACTAGTAAATTCACGTGCGTTGCACGTAATTTTTTTTTTCTTTTTTCTGATATTGTTAAAAAATAGTTTAAATATTTAAATATATTTGAATTAAGATTTGTTATATGTGTCTATATTTTAATTAAAATTTGTCATAATCTTGTCTATCTTTAATTAAAATTTATTATGCATATATGTGGATAAAAGAGAGATTTTCGTTGTGCGGTAAAAAAAAAGTTAGTTTAATTAAGAGTTATTATTTTTTTAATATTTTTTTCAGTTAAATATAGGAAGATTTACAAACGGCTTGGACGGCTCAATTTTAAGCCGTTTTCAAACCGCATTATATTAGTAGAGAAGTGAAACTTGGAATTTGTCACAATACATCACAAGTCTAAGTCTCATCTCAAATAATAATACATGCTATAAAAGTCTAGCTAGAACAATATAATATCATGATGAGCCTATGCAACAATGTACAGGATGATGATAAGTTTCAAATCAATATAATACAGTGCAAAAAAATACAGCAATAAAATGAATAGAAGTGAAGCAAATCTATTTTTTTTTAAACATGAATCATGTCAAGGATAACATTGGTAAGTAGTTTCAGCAAAAAAATTAATGTTCCTCAAAGAAATAGCTTCAACAAAGAACCAGTGAGCATCAAATTGAAAGCTATGTTGTGTCAAAAGTAAAAGAAATGTAAATTACTAATACCCCGCGCCGATTATAAGCTTGATACGGATAGAAGAAATTGACGGTAATGTTCTACTCTCATTTTTAAGAGCAAAATGGAGGAGATCAATAGAAACATCAATGTTCAGTAGACCCTAACCCTCCTCATCAAGTTCAATGTAAGCAAAATAAAAAGTCAGTTGAAAACCCTAACCTTTAGCATCAACTCCCAAAAAACAAAAATAAAAATTCCAAAAAATATAATACCATAGTCCCCGATTTCCTAGTGATCCCGTTATTTTTCTTCTGCCCTCCCTACTAAGCCCCAAGTTTCCTGCACATTTGGATGAAAACAAAGCTAAATATTCCAAAAATCGAATTCTTTACTACCAAAGAAATGGACAATTGAGAAATACCTCATGGATTCGAGAAATTCTAAAAATCGGTAGGAAAACAAAACCTAATTATGTTCAGAGACGAAGAGTTGAATTTAACAACATCATTTAGAGAATATAACCCCAAAAATCGTAAAAGATGTTGGTATTTTCTACTTGACTTTGGGAGTTTTAGTCCCACATTGGAAAACCATCAATGTGTATATCTCAATATATAGCTATGCTTAGTATTGATATATGCACATGGGGTGGAAGTCCATGTGGGTTGACTTTCATCGAGGGATTAAGTGTGAACTCCATTATGACAATCTTTGTTTTGTCATCACCTTTGGGATTAGGAGCTAAGTCCCGCAGCGACTCCGACTCGGGCTCGTGCTCGTGCTCAAGGGTGATGATGTATATTTGCGACGTGATGACATCGCCGAAGTTTCGACGGCGTCGGTAAATCAGCAACGTCCTAAAGTGTCGCAAAAAGTAACTACAATAGCGACGTAACCAACGACGTTCTGCGATAAAAATGCTGACATGGTAAAAATTGCCATGTCAGCATTATAGCGACGTTTAGCGTCACTTAGCGACAGAAAGTTATTTTTTAGCGACGAAAATACCCTGTCGCTAATTGTCGCAAGACGTTGCTGAACGTCGTTATTTTTGAAATACAATACTTATAGTATCTTTATTAGGATGTTCAAATATTATGGAAGAAAGGTTATTGATTATCTTTTCTATGCACAAGAGGTTCTTTGTAAATTGTTAAAATTCACAAAAAACTCCAAGGGCACGAAAAAGATAATCAATAACCTATCTTCCTAACATATGACTATCCCAATAAATATACCAAAAGTATTGTTTAATAAAATATTACAACCATAAATTATTTGTGCCGTATATAAAATATTTGTTGAGATACCAATATTACAATCATAAATTATTACAATGTAGGTGATGATGGGGACTTGGGTGTCGTAGGGGTGGCAGGAGAAGCCGACGGTGCGGGCGGATACCGGTGGTGTGGCCGCAGCGACGGCAGATCCAGTCACGGAGGAGGCGATATGGAAATGGGGGAAGTCGCGACGGAGTTGGAGGACGAGGTGGTGGGGGCGATGAGGGGGCCGTGGTCGGAGTTGAGGAGGATACCGTTGTTGCCGACGATGACGCAGGAGTCGTAGGGGAGGGGGAGGAGGAGGACTGGCGAGGCGAGGACGGAGGGGTCAAAGTGGCGACGGCGGATCCAGTCGTGGAGGAGGCGACGAAATTGGGAGAAGGCACGAAAGTCGCGACGGAGACGGAGGCGGGTGACGGAGCGGGTGCGGAGGGTAGGGGGGTCGAGGCGGAGAGGAGGGGATGGGGAGTTGGAGATGGGAGAGGGAGGGGGGTCGAGCGGAGGGGAGGGGAAGGGGAGTGGGAGTTGGAAGAGGGAGGGGGGTCGAGCGGAGGGGAGGAGAAGAGGAGTGGGAGTTGGGAGAGGGGTGAAGAGGGTTATTTATAGGGAGGAAGAAAATTCAAACTGACCTGAATTTTCAGGATTTTAGCGACGTGTCATTTGGACGTCGCTAATCGTCTCGTCGCTAAATTTGAAATCCAGCGACGATAAGCGACATTTTGAAACGAAAATCAAAATTAGAACCGACCGTATACATCAGCGACGCTATACAGTGTCGCTAGACGTCGCTAAATTTAAAATTTTGGGGACAAAAAAATGGAGGAAAATGAAACGTCGAAACCCTATATGAAAAGATTTAGCGACGTCTAATATTCGCATCGCTAAATGTCGCTAGTTTTTAATATTCGACGATGTACATGTATAAACGTCGTTGTTTAAAAAAATATAGCGACTTTTGGCGACTTCTCGGCGACGTTCATTTCCATAATATTAATCATAGTCGCTAAATGTCGCCAACAGTGACTCATTGCGATGTCATTTTATTGCGTCGCTAAAATCTATAAAATTAGGGACATCGTAATTTGGAGTCACTAAATTAGTTACTAATTTGATTTATTTTGGTAGTGGGAAGGACCGTAGGTCCGGAACGGCGTCCAACGGTTCACGGGTGGGCTGACTTATTTGCTTTTTTGCTACATGTCCAGGAGGAGTAGAAACTGTGGGCAGAAGAGAATAAAGTGGTTTTGCTTTTTTGCTGTTTGTTTTCTTCACTCGAATGGGTGGGCTGGAAGCTTTGCTTGGGTGGGCTGGAGTCTTTGGTTGGGTGGACTGCAAGTCCTTGTACATATAAAAAAAAAAAAATTAGGAATGGCTGGGTGGGCTGAAGCCCACCAATAAATCCGTCCTTGCCTCCTATACAATCCATCATGCGACCAATCTCTCAACTTACCCCTCAGCCATGCCTCAACCTGTTACTCCTCCACAACCTTACTTCCAGCCAACCACCCATTGGTTGACCTTTGCTCCATGCTAGCTTAACTGTTCCTCTTCCTGCTCGAACAGGAAAGCCTGGCGAGCAAATAAATCGTTAGCCCGATCAAAGCCTGCTTTCTTTCGCACCTCGCTTCCGCATCTAGTACATACAAATTTATTATTTATTATCTAGTTAAATTTACAATTATATATTAGTATATATATATATTTTTAAAAAATTTTTATATTAATTAAATATCCTAACAACTTTTTTATATTAATTAAGAATAAACATTCGTATATAAAATATTAACTAAATATTTGTTAATTGTTAATTAATTTATTAGTTGAAGTAATTGTTGATTAGTATTAACTAAATATTTAATAAAACAATAAAATGATTATAAAAATTAAATTTCAATCATGATTTTGAATTTGGAAAAGATGACGTGGAAAAGCCTCCAATCTGAATTTTGGATTTGAAAAGTAATCATTACACATTGTCCAAATCGAAATCCATGGCTCAAACAAACATAGGATTTCATAGATTTTGTTCCATAAAATCTTCAAATTCATGCCGAGTTCATGTTTACCAAACATGTCCTAATCATAAGTACTTTGTAATTATGATTAGTACTTTGTAATTATGATTACTATTTTTTTGTGAAAAGAGTAATTATGATTATTAGTTAACCATACTAATTTGTTAATTAGATAATTAATATTTTATGATTATTAGTTAACCATATATAACTATGATCATGAGTAAATCATAATATTAGGTAAAAAAAAATTATAATATTTAATTAGTTAACAGTAATATTTTGTTAATATCGATTGTTTATACTATAGTTAATTATAATTTTTTTCTTATAAATATATCTTATTGTCCAAACGTATAATTTGGATTATGTCAGCTTCCAATTTCAAATTCCAAATTTACCAAACGGCAAAAAAATTCTCAAACTATAAATTCATAATTTGGACCAAAATTCAAAACTATATTTTCAAAATCCAAAATTCAAGTCCAAATACATTTTTTGTATAACAAACATATCCGGTTGTTTGGTTCACGGATTTGGAGCGCAGAAGTAGCAAAAATTCGAATTCTGGACCACTTCATGTGTTTGGTTGGAGGATTTACAGACAAGATTTATTGTATTTTGATATGAACAATAAATCTTGTTTGACATAAAATTAAAATTTTGACATCGAAGTTTTTTTTTTTTCCTTCGAAGTGGAGCGTGGACGTGAAAATCCTCGTTTCCACTTTCCGTGTTTTGTTGGAGGACCACTTCCTCTCTACTTTACAAATTTATTTTTTACTATGCATGTTATTTTTTTTTTAAAACTAGTAAATTCACGTGTGTTGCACGTAAAATATTTTTTTCTT
This sequence comes from Iris macrosiphon, assembly GCA_036927795.1. Taxonomy (NCBI): domain Eukaryota; kingdom Viridiplantae; phylum Streptophyta; class Magnoliopsida; order Asparagales; family Iridaceae; genus Iris; species Iris macrosiphon. The sequence continues at coordinate 201,308,605 of JAYESA010000008.1, forward strand.
TCTTTCTGCTATTGTTAAAAAATAGTTTAAATATTTAAATATATTTGAATTAAGCATTCATTTGTAGGGTTAATCTTGCAACCCAAACAAAACAAAAATCCAATAGGAACTCGAGTTCCTATTCTTTTCAATCTCATCGAATATCAACCGTTGGATTACATGCATGTGATGCTTGATTGTAATTTCCTAAAATGTTAGGAGCTAAATATAAAAAAAAAGTCCACATGTCGTCATCCTGTTGCAAGTTCAAACGAAACAAAACACAATGCCTAAACTAGTCTAGTCCCCACCACATCTCTATGGACCGAGCCTAAGGTGCATTTTTGTCATTTCCCTTACAGAGCAAAGATCTTGGCACAGCTGCTGCCGATGCATACATATATAAAGGCTTGAACAAAGGTTTGAACAAAGGCTTTATATCATTTTCTTCGCAGAGCAAGGTGGTGAAAACTTGTCGCAGCTGAAGGAGAAAGATTATAGGACTACTTCATCTGTAAGCATCTTTTTCCTTCTTCTTTCAGTATGCTTCATTCCCATAGAAAATGGAGTTTTGTGTAGATTATTTTTTTATGTTGTGTTCTCAAGACTGATGTGGTGTGGTTTCTTTTCTTTACATGACTAAAAGTCGATTAGTTTGTGAACATAGATTCTTGATTTTTAGGTGTTTTATATTATACTTGAGGGATGAATGTGTAAAAACTTGTTGTATTTCTAAAAGAAAAGAAAATTGAACAGTTCTTGAGGTTATGGTTTTCATCACGTTCAAGAAGATGAATGTGTTGAAGGGGCTTTCAAGTGTTTTCTCTTATTTATAAAAGTTTTTTATTCTTTTTTCTAAATGTGATTTTGATGTTTTTTTAGAGTTCTAGAAACTAGTTTTTGAAATTGGGTTTTGCTTTAATGTGTTCTGTGAAGGTTTTCATCACGTTCAAGAAGATGAATGTTTTTATTTTTATTTTTTTTATGTAGCATATTGGAAAGATGAAATAGAGCATTAATGTGTTAAAAGGGGTTTAAAATACTAATTATTCCCATTAGTTTTCTTGATATTCTTGATTTTAGAGTTTTTTTTTATATTATGTTTGTGTAAAAATTTATTGTGTTTTTAAAGAGACTCATTTCTGAACAGTTGTTGATGTTATAGTTTTTATCATTTTTAAGAAAATGTGTTTAAAGTGGGATATGAAAACAACTTCTTGTTCTTGTTGTTGTTGTTGTTGTTTTCTTCTATGATTTTTATAAAAGAGTAAATATGTTTTGTAAACATGCTTGTTGTGATCTATAAAGGGTTTTGATATTTTTGTAGAGTTTTGAAAGTGGGATTTGGATTTCTTCTATGAGTGGATGGTCTGAATATTTTTTTGAGTTCTAAAATTGGATTTGAAAGTGGCCTTTGGATTGGAGTTTCTTTTATATATCATCTTGGAAAGACACATTCGAGCATCAATGTTTTAGAAGTGATTTTAAATACCAATATTGATTTTTGTTGATAGTTTAATGGCATTTCACTTGCTTCTTCTTCTGAACCTTTTTTAGTCTGTTAATATTGGTTATGGTCTATATGTTCTTGTGCAGATTCTTGAATAGAGAAAATGGATGCTGTTGAGATCCTACGTCAAAGACTCTATGGAGATTTTCGGCAGTACAACATTGATAACATTGACAAAGCTGTCGAGATCTTTAGTTACCTTCTTTCATGCTGTACTCGTGAACAACTGACAGAATATGCAACGGCATCCGATGAGCAATTTTATGACGTAATCGTACAAGCTGGCCTCGAACTCAATTCTCTGATAGATCACAATGCTGCATATCATCATATGCCGCCGCCATCGCCTGGATACATGCTACCTCCACCGCCTTCTAGCTTCCGAATGCCGCCGCCGCCGCTGCCTCCTCCTCCTCCTCCTCCTCATCCAAACCTCGGAAGCAATTCTTTGATAATGCACAATGATGCTGCTTCACCCTCCTATATGCTGCCGCCATGGAATGATCAGTACTCCTGGCCTCGATACACATCTCCTGCACCTCCACCAATTTCCCGACCGGTCGCGTCAACTTCTAGCTTCGGAGGGCCGACGGGTTGGCATGATCCTCATCTAACAATCTCCAATGCACAGCTTGTTATTCAAGGGGGTTTGGATTCAAGGGGGGGTAGCATGATGAGATCAGCAGCAGCAGCAGCAGTTCCTGCAGAAGCTTGTTATTTTTTCAAAACTGGGTTCTGTAGGGAGGGCTACAGCTGTAGATTTTCCCATGACGACATCGCTTCCGGGTAATTCAATTAATACTTATAATTTGTCAATCTCCTCATCTATATATATATATATGTATGTATGTAATTTGTTTTTCCCTCAAATAGTAGAGCAGCTCGTATCTATCTTATATTTTTCTTGGAAATTAACTGTAGAGGACCTCGTGGGCAGCCTTCAGTAGTGGTAGCAGAAGAAGCTCCGAATTACAACAAAGAGAAAAGTGACTTGTATCTTACTTTTCCTTCTTTCAGCACATTTACTGAGGATGATGTCCTCAACTACTTCTCGTAAGTAGTATGTATGTATGTATGTTATTCTTTAGTGTTTTGTGGCTTCTATAGATAATAGCTAATTAGCTAGATGGATGCATGCATGCGTTACAGGCAGTTCGGTCCTGTCGTTGAAGTTCGGATTCCTCATCAAGAGACAAGGATTTTTGGGTTTGTGAGCTTCCGGTACCCACATACTGTGAACGGAATTCTTGCCATGAATCGGCCTCATCTAATCGGCGGCGCAAGTGTTGTGGCTAAACGTTACAAGGAAAAGGCACAACAGGTCGTCTATGAAAGGTATGATTGATTTGTTTTTGTTTTTGTTTTATAATTTTCCTTCAATAGTAGACCATATTTTTCTTTGAAATTATTGTAGAAGCCCGCATTCGGCAGGCCCCTCAGGCTCAGCTGATGAAAACCCAAGAACGACAGGAAATAATAACGACGACGACGACGAAGAAGAAACGTAAGCAACTGATCGAACCCATTGGCTAATAATCACTATGATATATAGGATCTCTTCATCAGGATTCTGACATTATTTTTTTTCTTCTTTCTTTTCCAGTGGCTCCATTGATCTTCCTGACAGTCCTTTCCATAAATATACCGACAATTAAACATATAGAGAAAGGTCTGAAGTTACTTCTGGAGGCTCAGTTTCTTCTCCCAGATGAAGGCTGCATGCAAAGTAGATGCAGAAGCAAACTGCATGCAAAGTAGTGTTCAGACATATACTCTCAATTAAAATTTGTACGTAATATACTGAATTCTAGTGGATATAAGCTGATGAAAACTTGTGAAGCTGCATGTTTTGAACATAAGGAAAATTGAGAGGTTATCATATTTCTGTGCTTTACAGATCGACACTACTATATACCAAACACTGAAATAATTTGTCTGAGATGGTTAATTTTGCGAGTGGTTATCTGTTTCTGATTGTTGACCTCTTTGTGGGACACTGATATTTGCTTTCATATATATATATATATATATGATATTTGCTTTCATATATATATATATATATATATATATATATATATATATAGTGTGTGTTCTCTTCATAAGGCTTGGTAGGTGGTGGGGTCGACTAGAATTCCACTCTATTATTCTGATCCAGATCCTGTCTAAATACCTATATAAATTTACAACCTATATTAATGTATCTATGCTTTTAACACTGGTGCATTATATTCGTGACTTAAATTATTATGTTTAAAATATATAAATACTCAAACATAAGTTAATTAACAAGTAATTAAACTTACTAGTTACCTCCACGTGTAAAAACAAAATTATTTAAAAAACTAACATATTTTAAAATATTTAAAATATAATTGAATATATTTTAATTATAATTTGTTATGGATCTATATTTTAGATTTTTGGATATGTGTGTCAGATAATACCATGTACTTAGTTCAAATATTTAAATATATTTGAATTAAAATTTGTTAAACAATTTTAATATTTTTGATATTTTCTTTTAAATTAATTTTTAAATCTAGTATTCAAACGATTTTAAATTTAGTATTTATGTTTGGTGGAAGAAAAGTGTAGGTTACGGATGACGAGAATGAAGTTTGTTTTAGATTTTTTGTAATCTCCCGTTAATTTTTTATGTTAATTAAATTGATTGAGTATTTATTAAGGATTTGGACGGATAAGATCGAAAGTAATTTTTTTTTAAACTTAATTGGTTGAGTATTTACATACGTCTTAGACGGTTCATTTTTGAGCCGTCTAGAAGTCGCTTTATATAATGGAAGATATGCACGTAAATGCACGTGTGTTGCACGTAAAAGAAATTTTTTAATATTATTATAAAATACTTGAAATATTTAAATATATTTTAGTTATAATTTGTTATAGATATATCCCTACTTTTTAGAAAAATAATTGAAAATGTTAGTATATATATATATAAAACGAGGCTTCAAAAAATGGCTCAAAAGTGAGCCGTCAAAGCCATATGTATATATATCATCAATTAATTATATATAAAAACTAATATTACATAAAAAAATATTAATTTTTTTTTAAAATATGTTCTATGTAACACTACAGGAATTTGAACTCAGTCAACCAAGGAGAATGCCTCACACCTTAATCACATGAGTTAGAAGTGATTTTTGTTTATAATTAGATAATATTATGTAGCTAACCGTTTTCAAGATTCTTTATGAAAAGTAGAAATATATACATAACTAATTATAATTAAAATATAATCAAATATATAACAAATTCTAATTAAAATATAAAAATATATATAATATATTTTAAATTAAATATATTTAATATAATTTAATATTTTTATATTAATATTAAAGAAAAAAATTATTTTGCGTGTAATGCAAATGAATTTACTAGTATATATTGTAAACCCCCTGATTTTCAAGAATTTTTAAATTTGAATTTTCCACAATTTTCTGGAATTTTCTGGAATTTTTTCTCTATTTTAAACCTAGGTATTTTGTAATAAAATAATTTTTAAAAGATGTTAAATAATATTAAAATATTATAAAAATAATATTTTTGGTGTAAAATAAAAAACTAGACATAGGGTAAATTTTCGAAAATTTATTGGACCCCGAAAGTATTTTTAAAGCCCTAAAAACTATTGTATAAATAAACCCTAAAATAAACCCGGTTTATTTGAAATAAACCAAACCAAACCAAACTGCTGAACCGGATCGGGTTCATTTGAACCAACCCGAACCTTAGCGGGTCGGATCCGGGTCTAACCCGTGACCCGAAACCCGACCCGACCCGCATTTAAATCTTATTGGGTCGGGCCGGATCCGCCTGACCCGACCCGACCCGTCACTAACCCGACCCGAAAACCTTTCCCTGACCCCGACCCTGGCGATTCTTCTCCGCCGAACGGCCGCGCCGCTCCGGCGTCCCCGTGCCGCTTCGGCTTCCCGCAATGGCGGCCACTTCCCTGCCCCGACTCCTCGCTCCGCCTCCCGCAACCTCCGGCCATCCGCCTCCCTCCCCCGGCCTATAAAACCCCCTGCCATTTCTGGCCATCTCTCCCTTCTCGCCTAGCCTTCGCCGAAAACCTAAGCCCCTCCGCCTAACCGCCTTCCTCTCTCCGCCCGAGACTCGCCGCCACCAGCCTCCGGCCGCCTCGACCCGCTGCTTCCCTCCTCAGCCCGCAGAGCTTCCCCCAGCACCCTCCTCCGCCCTAGCCGACGCAGATCTCGCCGCCAGAGCCCGGCCGCTTCGCCTGAGCCGCCCACAGCCCCGGCCCGACCTCGCCGTCCTCCGCCCTGCCCCGCTCAGCCCAGCCGACCCCTGCAAGCCCTAACCCTAGATCAGACACGGCCAGGAAACAGCCCGGACACGGCCAGGACACAACAGTGTCAATACGACACGAGGATACGAAGAATTCTCGATTTTTCGGAGCCCTGTTCAGGTACCCATTTCTCTCTCTTCGCTGCCCCATTTTCTGTTCCGTCTGTTGTGACGCGTAGACTGCATGACCCCCTCGATGCCCGTGCAACCCGTTCGGTGCATCGCGTCCTGTGGCGATCTTGAATCGCGATCAAAAAACAAGAAAACCAACGCCCTGTTTTACCCCGGAACTGAGTACGCCCCGCCAAACGGGACGACTTGGTCGTGTGCGGTCTTCACTGATACGTGCGTGTCGTCGATACGGACGTGCGGGATTTCGCAGAAGTTGATTTGGATGTGCGTGCACACCGAAATCAACGCGTATCCGCCGACAACGTCCCGTATCCGTCCTTTCTGGATCTCGCTGTAACTTTGTGTACACACATCGAATCGAAACGAAACCTGCGCCATCGGACTCGTAGCAATAGGCTGGTCCTGTGACCCAAGTTTGGTTCGATTCTGAGAACGTTGACAAAATCGTGCGTCGTGGGCCCCACAGGCTCCACTTGACGGGCGATTTTATGATCGGCTCATCGGAATCCAATTCTGGAAGTTACGTTGGGTTCGTATCATCGTTCCTGACTTGTTGACACTAAGTTTGACAGATTTAGAGACCTTTATTTCTGACACATTTTTCGGTGCACAGCGGCCCACTTGTGGACCCCGCTTTGACCTGAAAATGTTATTTTGCCCCTGTGTCTAAATTGGACTCAAGGACAGACATTTCTAGCTGATTGATATTTTATGGATCTGATAGTGATGTCTATTTCAGCAACCGAAGAACTGCCTGCAAATCCCGCTGAAGTCAGAGCTACAATTGGAGCCGGAACCCCAGGCAAGTGTAACTTGCCAAATCCTGCAGTTTTTGCTACTTATTTCCTTGACATATATACTTATTGTACATGCTTAAACCTAGGACCGTGTGACCTACTTAGCGTCCGATTAATAGTCGGGTGCTAACCCCGTAAGCGGACTTGTGTACGTCACCGAGAGATGGACATCGTGACCCTTTATATTCTCGTATTTGCTTTATTAAGTACGCTATACCCAGGACACTTGACACTATACATTTTAAAGAATCTTCCTGAGATATTCATGGTGATTCTGTGTAGGATGCAGGATTGACATAGACATTATATTCTTAGTTCATATTATGACTGGATGCATTAGTTATGATCGTGCGTGGCATGGACACGAGACGTTGTGGACATGAGACGTATGATTACATTGGGTGGGGAGAGACACACAAACTATGGGTTGATTATATATTATGCCGGCGTCTTAGTCTCTCTCCGAGCTAGACAACCACATGATATCCCTGCTACCGGCTCCCCGACACAGAGCTTGTAGTAGTTTCAGCTTGAGTTCTAGTGCTGCTCTCATCTTGCATATCACTTAGCTGGTTATATATTTACCCTATTGTTTCATTTATTTGGTGCACTATATTTATTTTGGCATGATTATTCTTGTACCTTGCTATGTTGTAATCCCCCTGATTTTCAAAAATTGATAATTTGAAATTTTCTCCAATTTACTGTAATTTTCTGAGATTTTTTTGGAATTAAAATCAAGGTATTTTGTAATTAAAGGATTTTTAAATGTTATTAATTAATATTAAAATACTATGAAAATACTATTTTATGGTGTAAAATGAAAAACTAGACATAGGTTAATTTTTCGATAATTTATTGGACCCCGGAAGTATTTTTAAAGCCCTAAAATCTATTTTGTAATTAAACCGTAATTAACCCGGTTCATTGAACCAAATTAAACCGAACCAAACTGTGAACCGAACCAACCCAGACCCAACCCAACCTTAGCGGGTCGGATCCGGGTCAGACCCGACCTGACCCGACATCTCTTCCCCTTCCCCCAGCCGCTCACCCGACGCCCCTTCAGCTCGCCGCCGGCTGACCCGCCACCGGTCGTCCCTCCCTCTTCCTCTTCCGCGTAACCGTAGCCGCCTCCTCCCCTACCGTAACCGCAGACCGGCGACCTCCCTCTTCCCCTCTATTTAATCTCCTCTCTCCGCCACCTTCCCTCCGTTCCTGTAAACACCCTGTTTTTCAGAATAATTTTAATATAATTTTCCCGGATGTTTTCGGCATTTTTCTGGATAAAGAACCAAGGTGGTTGTGAATTAAAGATTTTTAAATGCTGTTAATTAGTGTTAAAATATTATAGAAATAATATTTTATGGTGTAAAATGGAAAACCTTAAAAACTTTTTGGATTGATAAACCAAACTTAAACCCGAACCAAACCAAACCAAAACAAACCCACCCTGCCTGAACCGAACCCAGCCTATTGGGTCGGGTCGGGTCGGATCTGAGCCAAACCCGACCCGAAACCCATTGGGAAACCTAGCCGCCGGATTCCCTGTAGCAGTATAAATTTCCCCTTCCTTGGCATAAGTGCCAAGCCGAAACCCTAGTTCGTCGTCGCCGTCTTCTGAACATCCTCCCCCATCCGCCGTGTCCAGCGCCGACATAGCCGCGCCTGACCCAAGCACCGTCGCTCGACCTTTCCTCTGAAGCGTCCAGCCCCTGACCCGCGCGGCCGCCGTCCCCCGCGTTCAACCCCGACAGCGCAGACCGCCGCTCCCCCGAGTCCGCACAGCCAGCGACATCCCCATCCTCCGCCGCACGCACAGCCGACTTCCCCTTCGCCGTCGAACTTCCCACGCCGCCGCTGCCGAACCCGACGTTGCTCCTCCGCAAGGACTCCCTCGACCAAAACCCTCGTCGACCAGCACCCAGACGCCCTAGGACGCGTCGACTCCCTCCGGTGAAGTCCCCGCTGCTCCCGAGTCAGAACCCGAGCTCGGACTCACAACAGACACGGGAGTTCTCGACTAGGACACGAAGTTGACCCTCGGACACGTAGAATTCAGCGTTCACGGAGCCCTGTTCAGGTATCGTTTTCTCTCACCTCGCAACTCCATTTTAGTTTCCGTCAGTTGCTACGCGTAGACTGTATAACCCTCTCAGTGTCCGTACAACTCGTTCGGTGCATCGCGTCCTGTGGTGATCGCACACCGCGATCCAAAAACAGGAAAAATAACGCCCTGTTTCACCTCGGAACTGACTGCGCCCAGCCAAACGGAACGATTTGGTCGCACGCGGTCTTTACCGAAATGTGCGCGACGTTTATACGGTCATGTGGGATTTCGCAGAAGTCGATTCGGATGTGCGTGCACACCGTAATCAACGCGTATCCGCCGACAACGCCCCGTATCCGTCAATTCTGGAACATGTTGTAACTTTGTGTACACACGTCGGATCGAGACAAAACTTGCGCCATCGGACTCATAGCAATACGCTGTTCCTATGACCCAAGTTTGGTCCGATTCTGAGAACGTTGACAAAATCGTGTATCGTGGGCCCCATAGGTTCCACTTGACGGGCGATTTTGTGATCGGCTCATCGAAATCCAATTCTGAAAGTTTCGTTGGGTTCGTATCATCGTTCCTGACTTGTTGACACTGAGTTTAAGGAATTGGGAGACCTTTGACCCTGACACACTTTTCGGTGCAAAGTGGCCCACATATGGACCCCGCTTTGGCCCGGAAATGTCATTTTTGCCCTTGTGTCCAAATTGGACTTAAGGACGGGAGTTTATAGCTATTTGATATCTTTTGAGACTGTTGGTGATGTTTATTACAGCTTTTGGAGTAGTACCTACAGGATCCACTGATACAGGGATGATTGTTGGTATTCGGACACCAGGCAAGTGTACATTGCCAAACTCTGCAGTATTGTTACATATTTTCCTTGCTTCATTATATTGATGTGTATGCTTAACCTAGGACCGTGTGACGTACTTAGCTTCCGATTATTAGTCGGGTGCCAACACCGTACGCGGTGTTGGGTATTGTCACCTAGAGATGGATATTCGTGACACTTTATCTTCTCGTACTTGTCTTACCAAGTACACTTTGACCCAGGACACTTGACACTGTTCATAAGACAGGATCTTCCCGAGATATTTGTGGTGATTCTGTATAGGATACAGGACTTGACAGAGATATTATATACCTAGATATTATGACTTATAGCATTAGTTATGATCCCGCTGACATGGACATGAGACGTTATGGTCATGGAATGCGTGGTTACATTGGGTGGGGAGAGACACACAGGCTACAGATTGAACCTATATATATACACCCCTATTATTGTAAGGCACAAGACTCTGAAGCCGAGCTTGGCCCATTACTCATTATTACTGCTACTACCGGCTCCCCGACACAGAGCTTGTAGTGGCTTCAGCCTGAGTTCTAGTGCTGCTCTCATCTTGCATATCACTTAGCTGGTTATTTAGTATTCCCTTATTGTTCCATCTATTGCTGGAGAGACCCACAGGCTACAGGTTGACTATATTATGCCGGCTACTCAGTCTCCCGCTGAGCTAGACCACCACATAATACCACTGCTATCGGTTCCCCTACACAGAGCTTGTAGTTGTTTCAACCTGAGTACTATGGATATTTTCTCCTGCATTTCACACAGATGTTTACATACTTGCCCTATTTATTCCATTTATTTACTGCACTGTATTTATTTTGGCTTGAGCTTTCTTGTACCTTGCTATGTCCCCTAAGGACCTGGATCCGGATTATGTCCCCAGGATTTACAGACGAGATCTATCCCGAGGTATACGGGACCGCAGCAGGAGCTGACGCAGGAGCTGTACCGCCCTCCGAGGACGAGGTGTTAGCTGAAGACTTTTCCTGAGCATCCATGTTTCATGCTCAGTATTTATTTATTTCAGTCATTTATATTCTGGTCTGTTGAACCATTGTAACAAATATTTATCGGGTTATTCCCCGAAGCATTTTGTTGAGACTAGCTGATGATTTGCATTCCTTATTTATTCTGTGGATCATATTTTATATCTTGTGTGGATGAGATTAGTTGTGCCATATTGTCGTAGACTTGATTTTACAGCTTAAGTATGCCCTGATGGATCCATTAAATTGGGTTGTCCATCGGTGCGTGCTGCTGGCCATTGCCACGTGTCTAGTCCCTCGGTATTTTGGGACTGGGGCGTGACATAGTTTTTGTGGTGTCCCATACAGGTCAACGACTAAATTGTTCGGTTTCAACTTAGGGACTGAACCAGCCTGCCCTAAGGATAGGATAAGTTCTAGGATCTCATCCATTAATTAAATCATTATTGAAATCTATATCGAACTCAAATTTGTTACTTGATCTGCATCCTGTATTGATTCCTCTGAGCGTTCTTACAGTTTATCTTTTGGTTACAGAGTAATGGATCCCAGGAACGGAGACAAGATTCCTTTGGATACGCCACACGACGTTGTGGTTACTTATATAGTCGGAGTGACTCCAGGGAATGGAGGACAAGCATCGCAGAGCGATCAAACCGGACAGCCTAATCCAAGGTTCCGGAGAGATGACATCCCACCTCCATCACAGTTCACTCCCCAGATGCCAGTTTTCCCGTCAGGGCAAGCCATGGACGGGCAACAGATGTTCCAGATGATGTATGCTATGATGCAAGCACAGCAACAGATTCAGCAAGAGGCCCATCGGCAGGAGGTCGAGTATCTGAGAACCAGCCTGGTATCCGCATTGGAGCAGGCAAATCCACCCGCGAGGCGATCATCGACGGGATCTATCACCGACTTCCGTCAACTCAAGCCTCGTACATTTTCTGGTAAAGAGGGGCCAACAGAAGTTCATGAATGGCTCACAAACATTCAGCATCAGTTGGAAGCCGCTGAACTTCCGAGAGAGAAGTGGATGACTGCAGTCAGAATGCAGTTAACTGAAAATGCACATCACTGGTGGTTAGCAGAAGAGAGGAGGCTCGGACAGGACCGAGTCACATGGGAAGAGTTCTCTAGACTCTTCCAAGAGATGTACATTCCAGCAGTTGCACGGTCAGAGCTCAGAGACAAGTTCAACCGCCATATCCAAGGCAATATGACAGTGGAAGAATACAACGCGGAATTTATTCGCCTCAGTCGCTTTGCCCCAACCTTGATTGCGACAGAGGAAGAGAAAGCTGAGAAGTTCTTTGACGGGCTGAAGTTCGAGCTCCAGAGATTGATTGTATCAGTCGCACCTACATCTTATACCGACGTTCTCGCAGCAGCATGACGCATGGAGCGCGTCACTAGAAGGGAGTCAAACCTGAAGAGGTCTATCACCTCAGCACCATCCAGGACACGACATGGGGATTCAGCAAAATGGTCCCAGAGGAGTATGCCAGAGAGGACAGCACACAGGGCCATTTCTCTCTCTACTTGTCACCACTGCGGCAAGATAGGTCACATTGAGAGAGAATGCAGACGTAAGTTGGGACTCTGCCTGGCTTGCGGATCCAACCAGCATCAGACCAGAGACTGCACCGAGTGCAGAGAGGGAGCACCGAGACTAGCTTTACCTGTACCATGACCAGCTTATCCAGCAGTAGGAGCACAACAGGCAGGAGTAGGAGGCGTCAGGCCACCAGTCCCAGAAGAAAATCAGCAGAGACCACCCCTGGCACCGCAGGCAGCACTATTTCAGCAGGCTCAGCAGCAGCAGAGAGGTCCAGCTCAGGGACGAGGACAGGCATTCACATTAGCTGTTGAAGAGGAGGCTACTGCAGGCGAGGTCATCGCAGGTACTATTTTAGTAGCTTCATTACCAGCTATAGCTTTATTTGATTCTGGAGCATCGCATTCATTTATAGCAGCTAGCTTTGTAGCCACCCATAGAGTAGCTACCGCACCCCTTCCGAAGATGAAGAGAATTCTTACGGGAGGTAGAATTATTCCGGTTAGTGACGTCTGTAGATCATGTTCTGTAGTAGTCTGTGGGAGAGAAATGCGAGCTCAATTTCTGATCTTTTCCATGCCGGATTATGATGTTGTACTTGGTATGGACTGGTTAAGTCAGTACCATGCGACTCTTGATTGCCGACTTGGACGGGTTATATTTAGACCGCCAGAACATCCAGAATTTGAGTTTCTTCGAGGAGCAGTAGAGCAAGGAGTTCAGCCTACTCTTAGGGTACTATCTGTAGAAGGGGAGACAGGTTACCCAAGAGTCATATCAGAGTTTGTGGATGTATTTTCCGATGATCTTCCAGGTTTACCGCCTGATCGGGAAATAGAATTCACAATAGACTTAACTCCAGGAGCAGAGCCTATCACTTCATCAGTTTATCGGCTAGCACCTAAGGAGTTAGTGGAGTTGAAAGAACAGGTTGATGATCTTCTGGAGAAGGGTTTCATTCGGCCCAGTATTTTACCTTGGGGAGCACCCATATTATTTGTACCAAAGAAGGACGGAACCGTACGGTTATGCATTGACTACAGGGCACTAAATACGGTGACCATCAAGAACATGTATCCCTTACCACGCATTGATGATCTATTCGATCAATTGAGTGGTGCAAGGGTATTCTCGAAGATTGACCTTAGATCCGACTATCATCAGATCAAAGTAAGGAAGGAAGACATACCGAAGACAGCTTTCAGGACCAAGTATGGACATTATGAGTTCTTGGTAATGCCGTTTGGTTTAACCAACGCGCCAGCAGTGTTTATGAGTTTAATAAACAAATTCTTCCATCAGTTCTTGGATAAATTTGTGGTGGTGTTCATTAACGACATCCTCATATATTCTAAAAGCCACGAAGAGCACGAGGAGCATCTCAGAATCGTGTTAGAGACCTTGAGGCAGGAGAATTTATATGCCAAGCTCAGTAAGTGTGAGTTTTGTATGGACAAAGTGCCTTTCTTGGGACACATCATCTCAGGAGAAGGACTTTCCGTGGATCCAGAGAAAGTTGCGGCAATAGAGACTTGGCCTACACCCACATTAGTTGAAGAGGTGAGAAGTTTTCTCGGACTTGCGGGATATTACCGAAGGTTTGTAGAAAATTTCTCAAGGATTGCAGAACCGATGACGAAGCTGACATGTAAAGACCAGGAGTTTATATGGACAGAAGACTGCCAGAAGGCTTTTGAAGAATTGAAGAGAAGATTAACAACAGCACCTGTCTTGACTCTTCTTTCGGGGTCAGGAGGTTTTGTTGTTTACAGTGATGCATCAGGCAGTGGATTAGGATATGTTTTGATGCAACATGGCAAAGTCATTGCTTATGCGTCGAGACAGTTGAAGGTCCACGAGAAAAACTACCCAACACACGATCTGGAGCTAGCAGCAGTTATATTTGCACTGAAGATTTGGAGGCACTATCTTTATGGGGAGAAGGTAGAAATCTTCACCGATCATAAGAGTCTGAAGTATGTATATACTCAGAAGGAGCTTAACATGAGGCAGAGACGTTGGCTTGAATTGATGGTAGATTTTGATATAGATCTGCAGTATCATCCGAGAAAGGCGAATGTTGTGGCAGACGCACTCAGCAGGAAGCCTACGGCTTATTTCTTGACGATGCAGCCCGAGTTATTGAGAGATCTACAGGAGCTTCAGATAGAGGTTGTTTTACCAGGGCAGAGTGGATTACTGGCTAATCTTGAAATTAAGTCGTCACTTGTGGAAAGAATTAAGGAGGCATTGCCCACCGATGCTAGATTTCGAAGACTGAAGGAGAGGACGGAAGCAGGCATGCAGACAGGACTTCGCATACACGAAGACGGGACATTGAGGTTTGGAAATCGCCTGTATGTTCCAAATGGAGAATTGAGACATGAGTTAATGACTGAAGCACATAGCTCTATGTACTCTGTTCACCCAGGAGGAACCAAGATGTACCGAGACTTGAGACAGTATTATTGGTGACATGGAATGAAAAGGGAGATTGTAAGATTTGTGGCCAAATGCTTAGTCTGTCAGCAAGTAAAGGCCGAGCATCAGAGGACTGCAGGTATGTTACAGCCGCTTCCTATACCAGAATGGAAATGGGAGCATATCATGATGGATTTTGTCACAGAATTTCCAAGGAGCCCCAGCGGAAGAGATGCAGTATGGGTTATCGTGGATAGACTCACTAAATCGGCACACTTTTTGCCATTTAGAGTTGGACAGTCCACGGAGGTTCAAGCCGACATGTATATGCGACAAATTATTAAATTGTATGGAGTACCGGTTAGTATTGTATCGGATCGAGATTCGAGATTTACATCTCATTTCTGGAGAAGCATACAAAAGAGTCTAGGCACCAGACTCAAATTCAGCACAACTTACTATCCGCAGACAGATGGTCAATCGGAGCGCACGATTCAGATCTTGGAGGATATGTTGCGATCATGTATGCTAGACTTTGGAGGATCTTGGGAAGATCATTTGCACTTAGTGAAGTTCTCCTACAACAACAGTTATCAGGCCAGCATTCAGATGGCACCATTCGAGGCATTATACGGAAGGAAGTGCAGATCGCCTATATGTTGGAGTGACGTTGGTGAACGTCAAATACTGGGTCCAGAATTGGTAACTCAGACAGTGGAAAAGTTGAAACAGATTCAGAATCATCTTCGTGCAGCTCAGGACAGACAGAAGCATTGGGCAGATACACACAGACGTCCCCTAGAGTTCAAAGAAGGAGAGCACGTATTCTTGAGGATTTCGCCCACTCGAGGTACTATTCGATTTAGGAGCAGAGGCAAGTTGATTCCAAGGTATATTGGGCCATTTGATATTCTAGAGCGCATTAGTGATGTGGCTTATCGTCTTGCATTACCTCCATCCTTAGAGGGAGTGCATGACGTATTCCACGTCTCACAGCTGAGAAGGTACGTGACCGACCCAAGTCACATAGTCGATCATTCAGAGATCGTAGTGGGCCCTAGCTTGAGATATGAAGAACAACCCGTTGGCATCCTCGACGCCAGTGAGAAGACATTGCGGGGACAGACAATCAGACTGGTTCGTGTAGCTTGGAAACATCATTCTCCTGGAGAATCGACTTGGGAACGAGAAGATAGTATGCGCCAGCGTTATCCTCACTTGTTCGAGAATGCAGTTGTTAACTATGCAACCTGGTATTTTTATAGTTCTTCCTTTAGTAGCTCATTCTTTGATTGCGAGGACGCAATCCTCTTAAGGGGGGTAGATTGTAAATACCCTATTTTTCAGAATAATTTTAATATAATTTTCTCGGATGTTTTCGGCATTTTTCTGGATAAAGAACCAAGATGATTGTGAGTTAAAGATTTTTAAATGCTGTTAATTAGTGTTAAAATATTATGGAAATAATATTTTATGGTGTAAAATGGAAAACCGGACATGTGGTATTTTTTGGTGAATTTATTGGACTCCGGAGACGCGTTTAAAGCCTTAAAAACTTTTTGGATTGATAAACCAAACTTAAACCCGAACCAAACCAAACCAAAACAAACCCACCCTGCCTGAACCGAACCCAGCCTATTGGGTCGGGTCGGGTCGGATCTGAGCCAAACCCGACCCGAAATCCATTGGGAAACCTAGCCGCCGGATTCCCTGTAGCAGTATAAATTTCCCCTTCCTTGGCATGGGTGCCAAGCCGAAACCCTAGTTCCGTCGTCGCCGTCTTCTGAACATCCTCCCCCATCCGCCGTGTCCAGCGCCGACACAGCCGCACCTGACCCAAGCACCGCCGCTCGACCTTTACTTTGAAGCGTCCAGCCCTGACCCGCGCGGCCGCCGTCCCCCGCGCTCGACCCCGACAGCGCAGACCGCCCTTCCCCCGAGTCCGCACAGGTAGCGACATTCCCATCCTCCGTCGCACGCACAGCCGACTTCCCCTTCGCCGTCGAACTTCCCACGCCGCCACTGCCGAACCCGACGTTGCTCCTCCGCAAGGACTCCCTCGACCAAACCCCTTGTCGACCAGCACCCAGACGCCCTAGGACGCGTCGACTCCCTCCGGTGAAGTCCCCGCTGCTCCCGAGTCAGAACCCGAGCTCGGACTCACGACAGACACGGGAGTTCTCGACCATGACACGAAGTTGACCCTCGGACACGTGGAATTCAGCGTTCACGGAGCCCTGTTCAGGTACCGTTTTCTCTCACCTCGTAACTCCGTTTTAGTTTCCGTCAGTTGCTACGCGTAGACTGTATAACCCTCTCGGTTCCCGTACAACTCATTCGGTGCATCGCGTCCTGTGGTGATCGCACACCACGATCCAAAAACAGGAAAACAATGCCCTGTTTCACCCCGGAACTGAGTGCGCCCCGCCAAACGGGACGACTTGGTCGCACGCGGTCTTTACCGAAACGTGCGCGACGTTGATACGGTCGTGTGGGATTTCGCAGAAGTCGATTCAGACGTGCGTGCACACCGAAATTAACGCGTATCTGCCGACAACGCCCCATATCCGTCCATTCTGGAACATGCTGTAACTTTGTGTACACATGTCGGATCGAGACAAAACTTGCGCCATCGGACTCGTAGCAATATGCTGGTCCTGTGACCCAAGTTTGGTCCGATTCTGAGAACGTTGACAAAATCGTGTATCGTGGGCCCCATAGGTTCCACTTGACGGGCGATTTTGTGATCGGCTCATCGGAATCCAATTCTGGAAGTTCCGTTGGGTTCGTATCATCGTTCCTGACTTGTTGACACTGAATTTGAGAAATTTGGAGACCTTTGACCCTGATACGCTTTTCGGTGCAAAGTGGCCCACATATGGACCCCGCTTTGGCCCAAAAATGTCATTTTTGCCCTTGTGTCCAAATTGGACTTAAGGACAGACGTTTATAGCTATTTGATATCTTATGAGACTGTTGGTGATATTTATTACAGCTTTTGGAGTAGTACCTACAGGATCCACTGATACAGGGACGACTGTTGGTATTCGGACACCAGGCAAGTGTACCTTGCCAAACTCTGCAGTATTGTTACATATTTTTCTTGCTTCATTATATTGCTGTGTATGCTTAACCTAGGACCGTGTAACGTACTTAGCGTCCGATTATTAGTCGGGTGCCAACACCGTACGCGGTGTTGGGTATTGTCACCTAGAGATGGATATTCGTGACACTTTATCTTCTCGTACTTGTCTTACCAAGTACACTTTGACCCAGGACACTTGACACTGTTCATGAGACAGGATCTTCTCGAGATATTCGTGGTGATTCTGTGTAGGATACAGGACTTGACAGAGATATTATATTCCTAGACATTATGACTAATTGCATTAGTTATGATCCCGCTGACATGGACATGAGACGTTATGGTCATGGAATGCGTGGTTACATTGGGTGGGGAGAGACACACAGGCTACAAGCTGAACCTATATATATACACCCCTATTATTGTGAAGCACAAAACTCTGAAGCCGAGCTTGGCCCATTACTCATTATTACTGCTACTACCGGCTCCCCGACACAGAGCTTGTAGTGGCTTCAGCCTGAGTTCTAGTGCTGCTCTCATATTGCATATCACTTAGCTGGTTATTTAGTATTCCCTTATTGTTCCATCTATTGCTGGAGAGACCCACAGGCTACAGGTTGACTATATTATGCTAGCTACTCAGTCTCCCGCTGAGCTAGACCACCACATGATACCACTGCTACCGGCTCCCCTACACAGAGCTTGTAGTTGTTTCAACCTGAGTACTATGGATGTTTTCTCCTGCATTTCACACAGATGTTTACATACTTGCCCTATTTATTCCATTTATTTACTGCACTGCATTTATTTTGGTTTGAGCTTTCTTGTACCTTGCTATGTCCCCTGAGGACCTGGATCCGGATTATGTCCCCAGGATTTACAGACGAGATCTATCCCGAGGTATACGGGACCGCAGTAGGAGCTGACCCAGGAGCTGTACCGCCCTCCGAGGACGAGGTGTTAGCTGAAGACTTTTCCTGAGCATCCATGTTTCATGCTCAGTATTTATATATTTCAGTCATTTATATTCTGGTCTGTTGAACCATTGTAACAGATATTTATCGGGTTGTTCCCCGAAGCATTTTGTTGAGACTAGCTGATAATTTGTATTCCTTATTTATTATGTGGATCATATTTTATATCTTGTGTGGATGAGATTAGTTGTGCCATATTGTCGTAGACTTGATTTTACAGCTTAAGTATGCCCTGATGGATCCATTAAATTGGGTTGTCCATCGGTGCGTGCTGCTGGCCATTGCCACGTGTCTAGTCCCTCGATATTTTGGGACTGGGGCTGACATGGTTTTTGTGGTGGCCCATACAGGTCAACGACTAAATTGTTCGGTTTCAACTTAGGGACTGAACCAGCCTGCCCTAAGGATAGGATAAGTTCTAGGATCTCATCCATTAATTAAACCATTATTGAACTCTATATCGAACTCAAATTTGTTACTTGATCTGCATCATGTATTGATTCCTCTGAGCGTTCTTACAGTTTATCTTTTGGTTACAGGGTAATGGATCCCAGGAACGGAGACAAGATTCCTTTGGATACGCCACACGACGTTGTGGTTACTTATATAGATGGAGTGACCCCAGGGAATGGAGTACAAGCATCGCAGAGCGATCAAACCGGACAGCCTAATCCAAGGTTCCGGGGAGATGACATCCCACCTCCACCACAGTTTACTCCCCAGATGCCAGTTTTCCCGCCAGGACAAGCCATGGACGGGCAACAGATGTTCCAGATAATGTATGCTATGATGCAAGCACAGCAACAGATTCAGCAAGAGGCCCATCGACAGGGGGCCGAGTATCTGAGAACCAGCCTGGTATCCGCATTGGAGCAGGAAAATCCACCCGCGAGGCGATCATCGACGGGATCTATCACCGACTTCCGTCAAGTCAAGCCTCGTACATTTTCTGGTAAAGAGGGGCCAACAGAAGTGCATCGCGTCCTGTGGAGATCGCGAACCGCGATCCAAAAACAGGAAAACCAACGCCCTGTTTCACCCCGGAACTGAGTACGCCTCGCCAAACGGGACGACTTGGTCGCATGCGGTCTTTACCGATACGTGCGCGTCATTGATACGGACGTGCAGGATTTCACAGAAGTTGATTCGGATGTGCGTGCACACCGGAATCAACGCGTATCCGCTGACAACGCCCCATATCCGTACTTTCTGGTTCTTGCTGTAACTTAGTGTACATACGTCGGATCGAGATAAAACTTGCGCCATCGGACTCGTAGCAATACGCTGGTCCTTTGACCCAAGTTTGGTTCGATATTGAGAACATTGATAAAATCGCGTATCGTGGGCCCCAAAGGCTCCACTTGACGGGCGATTTTGGGATTGGCTCATCGGAATCCAGTTCTGGAAGTTTCGTTGGGTTCGTATCATCGTTCCTGACCTGTTGACACTAAGTTTGACGAATTTGGAGACCTTTGACCCTAACACATTTTTCGGTGCAAATCGGCCCACATTTGGACCCCGTTTTGCCCTGAAATGTCATTTTTGTCCCTGTGTCCAAATTGGACTCAAGGACAGGCGTTTCTAGCTGATTGATATTTTCTGGATCTGATGGTGATGTCTATTTCAGCAACCGGAGTACTGCCTGCAAATCCCGCTGAAGCCAGAGCTACAATTAGAGCCGAAACCCCAAGTAAGTGTACCTTGCCAAATCCTGCAGTTCTTGTTACATAATTCTTTGACATATATTTTATTGTACATGCTTGACCTAGGACCGTGTGACTTACTTAGCATCCGATTAATAGTCGGGTGCCAACTCCGTACGCGGAATTGTGTAACGTCACTTAGACATGGTTATCGAGACCGTATACTTCTCGTGCTTGCATTATCAAGTACGTTTTACCCAGGACACCTAACACTATTCATGATACAGAATAGTCCTGAGATATTCATGGTGATTCTGTATAGGATACAGTTTTTATGACTTAAACATTATATTCTTAGATCTTATTATATGACTTGCTGCATTAGATATGATCTTACATGACATGGATATGGGGCCACATGAACATGAGACGTATGATTACATTGGGTGGGGAGAGACACACAGGCTATAGGTTGATTTTATATTATGTCGGTGTCTCAGTCTCACGCTGAGCTAGACGACCACATGATATCACTGCTACCGGCTCCCCGACACAGAGTTTGTAGTGGTTTCAGCCTGAGTTCTAGTGCTGCTCTTATCTTGCATATCACTTAGCTGGTTATTTATTTACCCTATTATTTCATTTATTGCTGTACTGTATTTATTTTGGCATGAGCTTTCTTGTACCTTGCTATGTTCCCTGAGGACCTGGATCCGGATTATGTCCCTAGGATTAGCAGATGAGATCGACCCAAGATATACAGGAACAGGAGTATTAGCAGGAGCAGAAGCAGGAGCAGGTGCATACAGTGGAGCAGAACCAGGAACCGAGGACTAGGTGATTGCCATAGATTTTCCTGAGTATATGTTTCTTCCATACTCAGTCTGTGATGTTCTTTACATTCTTGTTTTAAATGAACAATTGTATCAGACATGATTATCGAGTTGTTCCCCGAATTATTTACTTGTGACTTGATGTTGATATTTTATTTCCTTATATTGACTTTGTTATATTCATTCTGTGGATGAGATTAGTAGACCCTGATCATTGTAATACAGCTTAAGTATGCCCTGATGGATCCATTAAATTAGGTTTGTCCATCGGTGCGTGCTGCTGGCCATTGCTACGTGGCTAGTCCCTTGATATTTTGGGACTGGGGCGTGACATGGTTTTTGTGGTGGCCCATGCAGGTCAACGACTAAATTGTTCGGTTTCAACTTAGGGACCGAACAAGCCTGCAATAAGAATAGGAGAAGTTTTAGGATCTCATCCACTTGCTTGAAACGTTCTTGATATCTATATCGGATTCGAATTAATTCTTGAATTGCATCCTGCCTTGATTCTCGTACGCCTCTTATTGTTTATTTTGGTTGCAGAGTTATGGATTCACGAACAAACGACGAGATTCCTGCAACATCACCACGAGATGTTTTGGTAACCAATGAAGAGGAAGTAACACCAATAGAAGAAGGTCAATCCGCTCAACAACGTAGTCAAGCGAATCAGCATACCTCGAGAATCCAGCAAGATGACGTTCCACCATCGACGCAATTTACTCCACCAATGCCCGTATTCCCACAAGGGCAGGCTATGGATGGGCATCAGATATTACAAATGATCTACGCAATGATGCAAGCTCAACAACAAATTCAACAAGAGGCTCTGCGTCATGAGGCAGAGAACTTGAGGAGCAGCCTAGTAAGCGCACTAGAGCAGGCAGATCTACCAGCACGATGGCCAACGACGGTCTCTATCGCCGATTTTCGCCAGCTGAAGCCTCGTACCTTCTCAGGAAAAAAAAGAACCCACAGAAGTTCATGAATGGCTCACCAACACTCAACATCAATTAGAAGCAGCTGAGCTTCCAAGGGAACGTTGGATGACTGCGGTCAGAATGCAATTGACGGACAATGCTCATCACTGGTGGCTATCCGAGGAGACACGGTTCGGACCAGACCGAGTTACTTGGGAAGAGTTCTCCAGACTCTTTCAGGAGATGTACATTCCAGCTATCGCTCGATCAGAACTTTGGGACAAGTTCAATCGCCTCACTCAAGATAATCTGACAGTGGAGGAGTACAACGCTGAATTCATTCGTCTGAGTCGCTTTGCCTCAACCTTGATTCAGACAGAAGAAGAGAAGGCTGAGAAGTTCTTCGACGGATTAAACATTGAGCTACAGAAACTAATTGGATCCGTTGCTCCTACATCTTACCCGGACGTCCTTGCTGCAGCCCGACGCATGGAGCGCGTCATCAGGAGAGAGACCAGTCTGAAGCGGCCGTTCACATCAGCACCAGCCGGAGCACCACAAGAAGAAGTTGTAAAGAGACCTCACATGCACCAGCCACCAGGAGCATCTCCACAGGCACTACCTGTCTGTCAATATTGTCGCAAGATGGCCATATTGAGGACGAGTGCAGACGAAAAAGGAAAGTATGTTTAGCTTGCGGATCCAGTCAGCATTCATTGAGGGAATGCCCTGAGCGTCAAGACAGAGCACCAATGGTTAACCAACAAGCGGTACCAGTACCGAGGCCAGCCTATCCAGCATTGAGAGCACCGCAAACGGGAGTTCAAGGAGTCCTACCACCAGCTTCAGGAGGGTATCAGCCAAGGCCACCTTTGATACCCCAGGCACTACTCTTCCAGCAGGCTCAGCAACAGCAGAGGAATCGACTACAAGGACGTGGACAAGCCCTGGCGTTGACTTTGGAGAACGCGCAGATTCATAGAGTAGCTAATGCGCGTAAGTTTTTATAGTTTTCTGTTTCTAGAATTGCTTTAGTTCGTGGTCGTTGGTTCGTGACCCTAGACTTGACCTGACAGTTTTAAATTGCTAATAATAGATAAACTAGTAATTTATTTTGAACTTGCTAATAACTTAGATTGTTTATAAATGATAACCTGATAAGTTTAAAGGATAAAACTGGTTTTCTAAAATTATAATTTTCTAGATTTCCTTCATTCGAAAAATTTTATAACTTTTAATGCTTAGGAAAATAATTTTGATTTTGATGTGCTCCGAACAATGTTTGCAACCGTGTCATCTCTATTGACCGGTTATTCTTTGATTGCGAGGACGCAATCCTCTTAAAGGGGGGTAGATTGTAATCCCCCTGATTTTCAAAAATTGATAATTTGAAATTTTCCCCAATTTACTGTAATTTTCTGAGATTTTTCTGGAATTAAAATCAAGGTATTTTGTAATTAAAGGATTTTTAAATATTATTAATTAATATTAAAATACTATAAAAATACTATTTGATGGTGTAAAATGGAAAACTAGACATAGGATAATTTTTCGGAAATTTATTGGACCCTGGAAGTATTTTTAAAGCCCTAAAATCTATTTTGTAATTAAACCCTAATTAACCCAGTTCATTGAACCAAATTAAACCGAACCAAACTGTGAACCGAACCAACCCAGACCCAACCCAACCTTAGTGGGTCGGATCCGGGTCAGACCCGACCCGCTTAGGACCCGACCCGACCCGACATCTCTTCCCCTTCCCCCAGCCGCTCACCCGACGCCCCTTCAGCTCGCCGCCGGCTGACCCGCCACCGGCCGTCCCTCCCTCTTCCTCTTCCGCGTAACCGTAGCCGCCTCCTCCCCTACCGTAACCGCCGACCGGCGACCTCCCTCTTCCCCTCTATTTAATCTCCTCTCTCCGCCACCTTCCCTCCGTTCCCCCGCAGCCCTGACCACCGACCGGGAAACCCCCGCCTGAATCCTCCAGCCCCTTCGCCGCGAGCCACCTCCACCCTCATTCTCTCCCCGCAGCCGAACTCTCTCCCCTCTCCTCCACCTCCTCCTAGACTCTCCGCCGGAACCCTAGTTTCCAGTCTCACCGTGCCCGCCTTCAGCCCCTCGGCCCGCTCTCCTCCGACCCTGGCCAGCCCCATCCCCGCTGCGCCTTCCTCCTAGCCTCCAGTGCCTCCTTGAACTCCGGCCAGCACCCGAGCCCGATAGCAGCAGCTGCCGCAGCAGTCCCGGCGCCGGACAACCTCCGCCTCAGGCGACCCTGCCTCGCCGTCCTCCGCCTACCCCGGTGGCAGCCCCAGCGAGCCCTCGGACGAAGCTCCGGCGATTCGAAGCCCTAACCCTAACCCTAGCACGTACTGGACACGACTCAGACCGGACACAGTAGTGTCACGTGTTGACACGCGAGGACACAGAATTCTCAGTTTTTGGAGCCCTGTTCAGGTATTCTTTTCTCTCTCCTCATAGCTCTGTTTCTCGTTCTATTAGTTGTGATGCGAACCCTGCGTGACCCTCTCGATGTCCGTACAAACCGCTCGGTGCATCGCGTCCTGTGGCGATCACGAACAGCGATCCAAAAACAGGAAAACCAACGCCCTGTTTCAACCCGGAACTGAGTACGTCCCGCCAAACGGGACGACTTGGTCGCACGCGGTCTTTACCGATACATGCGCGTCGTTGATACGGACGTGCGGGATTTCACAGAAGTTGATTCGGATGTGCGTGCACACCGGAATCAACGCGTATCCGCCGACAACGCCCCATATCCGTACTTTCTAGTTCTCGCTGTAACTTAGTATACACACGTCGAATCGAGATAAAACTTGCACCATCAGACTCATAGCAATACGCTGGTCTTGTGACCCAAGTTTGGTTCGATTCTGAGAACGTTGACAAAATCGCGTATCGTGGGCCCCATAGGCTCCACTTGACGGGCGATTTTGGGATCGGCTCATCGGAATCCAGTTCTGGAAGTTCCGTTGGGTTCGTATCATCGTTCCTGACCTGTTGACACTATGTTTGACGAGTTTGGAGACCTTTGACCCTGACACATTTTTCGGTGCAAAGCGGCACACATTTGGACCCCGTTTTGCCCTGAAATGTCATTTTTGCCCCTATGTCCAAATTGGACTCAAGGATAGGCATTTCTAGCTGATTGATATTTTCTGGATCTGATGGTGATGTCTATTTCAGCAACTGGAGTACTGCCTGCAAATCCCGCTGAAGCCAGAGCTACAATTGGAGCCGAAATCCCAGGCAAGTGTACCTTGCCAAATCCTGCAATTCTTGTTACATAATTTTTTGACATATATATTTATTGTACATGCTTGACCTAGGACCGTGTGACTTACTTAGCGTCCCATTAATAGTCGGGTGCCAACTTCGTACGCGGAATTATGTAACGTCACTTAGACATGGTTATCGAGACCCTATACTTCTCGTGCTAGCATTATCAAGTACGTTTTACCCAGGACACATGACACTATTCATGATACAGAATAGTCCTGAGATACTCATGGTGATTCTGTATAGGATACAGTTTTCATGACTTAAATATTATATTCTTAGATCTCATTATATGACTTGCTGTATTAGATATGATCTTACGTGATATGGACATGGGGCCACACGGACATGAGACGTATGATTACATTGGATGGAGAGAGACACACAGGCTACAGGTTAATTTTATATTATGTCGGCGTCTCAGTCTCACGCTGAGCTAGACGACCACATGATATCACTGCTACCGGCTTCCCGACACAGAGCTTGTAGTGGTTTCAGCCTGAGTTCTAGTGCTGCTCTCATCTTGCATATCACTTAGATGGTTATTTATTTACCCTATTATTTTATTTATTGCTGCACTGCATTTATTTTGGCATGAGCTTTCTTGTACCTTTCTATGTCCCCTGAGGACCTGGATCCGGATTATGTCCCCAGGATTAGCAGATGAGATCGACCCGAGATATATAGGAACAGGAGTATTAGCAGGAGCAGAAGCAGGAGCAAGTGCATACAGTGAAGCAGAACCAGGAACCGAGGACTAGGTGATTGCCATAGATTTTCCTAAGTATATGTTTCTTCCATACTCAGTCTGTGATGTTCTTTACATTCTTGTTTTAAATGAACAATTGTATCAGACATGATTATCAGGTTGTTCCCCGAATTATTTACTTGTGACTTGATGTTGATGTTTTATTTCCTTATGTTGACTTTGTTATATTCATTCTGTGGATGAGATTAGTAGACCCTGATCATTGTAATACAGCTTAAGTATGCCCCGATGGATCCATTAAATTGGGTTTGTCCATCGGTGCGTGCTGCTGGCCATTGCCACGTGGCTAGTCCCTTGATATTTTGGGACTGGGGCGTGACATATGTCCCCTGAGGACCCGGATCCGGATTATGTCCCCAGGATTAGCTGAAGAGATCTATCCCGAGGTATACGGGACCGGAGCAGTAGCATTAGCAGGAGAAGGTGCATACATTGGAGCAGAACCAGGATTTGAGGATGAGATCGTACCAGAGGACTTCTCCTGAGTATTGGCTTGAGATACTCATTTATTTCTGTTTCTAGTTATTTTATTTCCAGTCTATTGAATTGATGTATCAGACTTGTTCTCGGATTGTTCTCCGAGACACTTTTATTTAGACTTGTTAGTTTCTTTATACTCATTTATTCTGGCATTTGATCTGTGATTATCTGTTGTGGATGAGATTAGTATAGACTGTGACTTGTATCATTGTACCTACTTATTGTTATATTACAGCTTAAGCATGCCCTGATGGATCCATTAAATTGGGTTTGTCCATCGGTGTGTGCTGTTGGCCATTGCCACGTGTCTGGTCCCTCGATATTTTGGGACTGGGGCGTGACATATATATATATATATATATATATATATATATATATATATATTAGTAAATTCATGTGCGTTACACGAAAGAAAGTCGAAATATGTTTCTCCGAAGTAGACTGGTCGGACACAAAGACGTAGCAAACGCACCCAAATCAAAGACTCTGAAATGTGAAACAGTCATCTCTTGTACAATATCTGGTATGGCGAGAGAAAACCAAATTTCGGTTTCATGCTGCAAGAAAGCACGTAACTGCTGACTGTTTGTTCATCAGGGCTGTATCGACAAGCTCAATTTGCCTGTTCGTCGACCTACGAAAAAACAGCGCGATTTTTTTTTCAATTGAGATCTAATGATCTTTGTTTTATTTGTCTCGTAACACAATACGCTAAGCCGACGGAAGTCATTCCTCCAGAATACAATGAAGAACAATGATTACTTAGGACCAGTTTGCGAATTTGCGACACCGTAGTAGAATCATTACCGTCCGCTTTCAGGCTTCCGGAGAAGATTTGGAAATCCATTTCATTGAGCATTCGAGATTTTTTTTTTGTCAGGCCCCGAACCCTCCTATAAGATCCATATGATCAGTTGGTCATTTGTATACCGAAGGATGAAGGTGGATGGGGTTTAAGAACTATTGAGGGCTGGAATATGACTGCCATGTGAAAGCTTTTCTAGAGAGTAGTTAATGATAATGGGTCCATTTGGACTCGATGGGTTCATTTTATATATCTTAGTAGACATTCTATTTGGTCCTTCCGACTCCTCTTGGTCTGGGATAAATATATATATAAGGCCTGTGGAAACGATCATTAGTGATAAGATTCAGTGATTCACACTGTGTTTGAAAACTTTTGTGGGGAGGAAAAGTAAAACTTGAGAAGAGAAAAAATGGAGAGGAGTAAAATGAAAGTAAAGTTAATTTTTTCTTACTTTGTTTGGATGAACAAAAAGTAGGAGAAGAAAAGATTTTAAAATAATATTTTTATTTGTTTGTGTATAGAGATATAATTACTATTTAATCCTTAGAATTCTTTATGTTTATCTTTTTGAGGAATAGTTTGGTAAATCCTCCAAAAAATTTCTCATCTCTCTCTATTTTTCTTCCATTTTGAAAAAAAAAAATTTAGTGGAACGCACATAAAAAAATTTCTCAAAATTTTATAGCTTATTTTTCCTTCCCCTTCCCCTTCCCAAATACCATCACTTTCAATTTTTCTTTCACTTTTTTCTAACTTTTTCCTCACTTCCATTTTGTTTTCTTTCGAAATTGTACCTCAAAGAAAACCCCAACAATAATCTCACGAGAGCAACACAAGAATTTGACTACCTACACGGAGCCTAGAAATTTTATGAATTTACTTACCGTAAAATTTAGTCAATTGACCAATTTAATATCACATTATTCTGGAATCTTTATTGAGTTTGGACAATTAATATAATATTATTTTGTCATAAATAATTTTGACATTTGCAAATAACAATTCAATCCTAATGTTTCTTTCTTTCTTTCTTTTTTCTTTTCTTACTTGTTTACGGTTCTGTAAATAAGTCATAAGCTTATATTTTTTGATAATTTCATAGTAACAAATTATTAATATAAAATTATGATAAGTTATATACAAAAGTTCTAACAAAATAATTAGCTTATCCTGAATAGATTATTATCGAATGTTTTCCTCCATCGTTAGTATCTATGACTTTTCATGATGGTCTTTATAGCTTTTACAATAAATTGTCTATAAATTCTCTAATCAAATATGTAAATGATCTAAAATTCGAATTTCAATGACTTATGTGATTCAAATTTGCGAACCAAATAGATAATATGTGTTGAGCAAAATGCAAGTGAAGATAGGTGTTCTATTTGAAAACGAAAATTGCTGATAAAGATATGTAAAAACGACACTAACAATATTCGGAAAAGAGACTATATTATTTTTCTTCACAAAAGATCAACATTTGTTTCTAGATGAAAAAAAAAAAACTTAAACTTTTAAAATTGTTTTATAGTTTTCTTTTATATAGTTTACCTTATTTACATATTTTGAGATAAAGTTTTTTTTAATAACTATAATTAAAATAAAAATCTTTAAAATAGGCCAATTCATGTTAAAGGCACTAAATAAATTGTTAAGGGTATCAAAAATTTTGGAATCTTGGACTGGCACCCTGTGCATGTCCAGGACTAGAGGTGAACGTTCAGTTTATTCAGTTTTAACCGAAACAAAATAGTCAAAACATAATAAATATAACTTCTCAAAAACAAAATTGAAACCAAATCAAAATTAGTCATAACCGAAAGCGAACCGAATCGATAATAGATTCGGTTTGTTCGGTTGGACTATTATTATTGTTTAAATAATCAGACCAAAAGTTGGTATTATGGTTCAATTATATTAAAAATATAGTTCTTATATATGCGTTTATTATATTTTAAAGTTTAGCCCGAGGACTAATTATTAAATTATCCATGTTGGCTTTAAAATATATTAATAGAATTATTATTTTCAAAACATACACATGTTTCATCATAAAATATATATAAATTAAGAATAATTATGATTGTGTAAGTTTTATTCGATTTTGGACCGAAATCAAAACCAAATAAAAAGTTTTAGTATTTCAAAATCGAAACTGAACCGAATATCTTATCCGATTCTCGACTCAAAAATGAATGATGTTAAACTCTATCCATGACCGACAAATTTTGGCAGTCATGTAGACAAAAAAATGTATGTATTGTTAAAATTTGATGGTCATAAGCACTACAAGAACTATATATATATATATATATATATATATATATATATATATATATATATATTTTTTACAATTCTAGATATGCACAAGACTACATAAATGATGATGTCCATTAACAAATTTTGTAATGTCTTTAACATTGTCCTAAAAATAACTAAAAGTCGTACTAAATTCAATTTTAACAGTCTTCAATCAATCTATTTGACTTGAAAACTTCACTCTTACAGAAATGTATGAAGACATAAATTGGGCATTTATTTGTAGGGTTAATCATGCAACTCAAACAAAACACAATGTCTAGTCCCCCCAAACCCTACCCCCTATGAGGAGCATTCTGTTTATTCGGTTTCGACTGAATCAAAATAGTCAAAACCGAATAGATTAAAAATAAAAAATCGAAACCGATCCGAACCAACTAATGATTCGGTTTGTTCGGTTGAAATATTTACATTGTTTAATGGGTATGATCCAAAGATGAAATCGTGGTTAAATTATATTAAAAATTATAATTTTTATAAACATATTGTGTTTCATCAAAATTTGGCCTTGTTGTTAAATTACCACATTTTAATCACAAAATATGTATATAATTGATGGTACTTATATAATTGTATATTTCTTATTCGGTTTTCAGTTTTGGACCAAAACCAAATAAGAAATTTAATAATTTCAAAACGGAAACCGAACCGAATTTCTCTCTTATTTGGTTTGGTTTGATTCGGTTCGGTTCGGTTCAATTAACAAAAAGAAAATTCTTTGGAGCTAAGGTGCATTTTCGTCATTTCACCTACGCAATAAAGCTCTGGGCTAGTTTTGGCGATAGCAGCCAATCTCTACTATTATAATATGGCTTCCAAACAACTCAAAAGTGAGCCATATAAATCGTCACTAAATACTCAAACAATTATATTTTTTTAAAAATAACTTACAGGAGATTAATAAAACTTTAATTATCCATCAAAACCGTAAATAAATACTAAACTAATTAAAAAAAAAAACACTAACGGAAGAGATAAATAAAATTTTAAACAATTTAAAATTTAAAAAAATTATTCATGGAAGATTAATAAAATCTTAAACCAACTTCTTTCATATCCATCAAAACTGTAAAAAAATACTATACCAATTTACTTAACAAAATATTAAGGGAGAGATAAATAAAATCTTAAACCAACTTCTTTCTTATCCATCCATCCAAACCTTAAATAAATACTAAACCAATTTACTTAAAAAAAAACTAACGGGAGAGAAACTTTACATGAGATTAAAAAAATCTAAAATTGTAAGTAAATACTAAAGCAATTTAATTTTAAGAAAAAAGATTAAAAATCTAGAACAATAAGTAGATACTCAACCAATTTAATTTTTTTAAAAATTACTGGAGATAAATAAAAATCTAAACCAACTTTCCTCTTATCCGTTCAAATCGTAATTAAATACTAAATTTTTTTAAAAAAACTTATAATTATGAAATAAAAAAGCCCAAGATAAATTATGTTAAAGCCCAAGATAAATTATGTTTTACAAACAATACTTAGCATTAAATATACGTGCAACACACGTGCATGTTACTAGTCTCTACTATTATAATGTGGCTTCAATACGGCTCAAAAGTGAGCCATCTAAGCTGTTATTAAATACTCAACCAATTAAATTTTTAAAAATAAATTACGAGAGATTAATAAAACCTTAAACCAATTTTTTCTTATCCATCCAAACAGTAAATAAATACTAAACCAATTTACTTAACAAAAAACTAACGGGAGAGAAAAATAAAATCTTAAACTAACTTCTTTCTTATCATCCAAACCATAAATAAATACTAGATTTACTTAACCAAAAAAAAAAAAAAAACTAATGAAGGAGATAAATAAAACTTTAAACAAATTAAATTTTTTTAAAATTACTTACGTAAGATTAATAAAATCTTAAATCAATTTCTTTCTTATATATCCAAATCTTCCATTATATAAAACGGCTTGTAGACGGTTCAAAAGTAAGCCGTAAGTAAATACCCAACCAATTAAAATTTTTTAAAATTAATTACGGTAGATACATAAAACATTAAACCAATTTCCATCTCATCCGTCCAGATCCTTAATAAATACTCAACCATTAATAACTTTCTTCTCATCATCCGTAACCCACTCCTTTCTTCCACCAAATCTAAATACTAAATTTAATATTAAATTTAAAAATTAATTTAAAAAATATCAAAAATATTAGTTTAACAAATTTTAATTTAGGTAATAATATTTAAATATTTGAACTAAGTACATCATATTATCTGATTCATATATCCAAAACTGTAAAAATAAATCTATAATAAATTCGAATTAAATATATTTAAATTATATTTTAAATATTTTAAAATAATTTAAATTTATATATTTTTTTTTAATTTTGATTTTACATGCAATTCACAGGTAACTAGTGTAAATAAATACTAAACCAATTTACTTAAGAAGAAAAATAATGGAAGAGATAAATAAAACCTTTAACTAACTTCTTTCTTATCCATCCATCCAAACCTAAACCAATTTCATATTATCCATCCAAATCGTAATTAAATACTCATTAAAAAAAAAAACTATATAAAGAGTCTAGCTCTGCAGGAGAAAGATTATAGGACTACTTCTGTCACTACTGTAAGCATTTTTTTTTTAATCTTTTTTTTTTTCATTATTTTTTGTGTTTCTTTTTCCTTCTTCTTTCAGTATGCTCCGTTTCCATAGAAAATGGGGTTTTGTGTAGATCATTTTTTTTGTATTGTGTGCTCAAAACTGATGTGGCGTGGTTTCCTTTCTTTTACATGACTAAAAGTAGATTATTTGTGAACATAAATTCTTGATTTTAGGTGTTTCATATTATACTCGACGGATGAATGTAACCATCCTAACATGAAAATTTTCAAAATCTTTTCGCAAGTTATAAAAATCAATCAGAACTTGCCACATGAAATTTTTTTTTTAATGTCCTTTCCACCGGATTAGGAAGTAAGTTCAAGAAGAATTCGGACTGTGTCCGTCTCCACATATGGGTTTATTTTTTATTTTTTTTGATGCGTCCTTTCCACCGGATTAGAAAGTAAGTTCTCAAGGAGGATTCAAACTGTGTCCATCTCCACAGGAGCCTCCAATCGTACCCAACATGCCACGACCCCACGGACATACTCATGATTATTTTAGAGGATTCTAACTGTGCCCATCTCCTCATGAGCTTCCAATCTTAACCAACAGAACACGATCCCACGGACATACTCGTGATTATTTCACGATTAATGTTATACGTATTAATTAATGACTCGGAGGATTATTATTACTAGTAAATTAATTAAAATAAATTTTTTTGATATTAATATAAAATTATTTAATTATATTTAATTAAAAATTCATTATATATATTTTAATTAGAATTTATTATATATTTGATTATATTTTAATTATAATTAGTTATGGATATTTTTTTTTCCATAAAGAGTCTTGAAAATAGTTAGCTATGTAATATTATCTAATTATAACTCATGTAGTTAAGGTAGGTGGTATTTTTTCTGGTTGGTTGAGTTCGAATTTCTGTAGTGTTACTTACCACATATTTATTTATTTTATAATAATTTTTATTGAATATTATAAAAAAATTTAATAATTTTTATGTAATATTAATTTTTTAAAAATAATTAATTGATGATATATATATATATATACATACGTCATATACCACTCACTTTTAATATACTAATAAATTCGCTCGAAAAATTATTTTTTCTTCTAAAATTAATATAAAATTGTTTAATTATTTTACTATTTTTAAATTAAGATTTATTATATATATAATTTTATATTTTAATTATAATTTATTATATAATTAATTATATTTTAATTATAATTAATTATAAATATATTTTATTTTTCATAAAAAAATTTCAAACGATATGTTACATAATATTATCTAATTATAAGACAAATATGGTTAACTTGTGAGATATTCTATCTAAGTTGGCTGAAGATATAGGAGACATGATAACAATATCAATTTAGGCCGTTAGAAATCAAGAATGAAATTTTACTTGAGCGGCTCATTGGCGAACCTGTAGAATTCTTTTGGTTAAGTTGAAATGCGTGGTCACCACGTCGATTCTCACAAGACCCGTACACGTACCTTCCTCCTTTTCCTACTCCACTTTTCTCTCAACAATCAACGTCATCCACTCCTCTCTCTCCAATCTCATATAATTCCTCGCCTCGCCTCACAGCACTCGATCGATCGAGCACCAGTCGAACACTCCGTTTCGGCAGTTTGAAGAAGTCGTCGGTGAGTTCTTCCGCTATTATATTTCGGGCTAAAGTTAGAAAGAGCTTTATAGTTGCATTATGATAGGTTTCCGCATTTCTGGACCTTTTTTAGTCTGTTAATATTGGTTATGGTAAATATGTTCTTTGTTGAATTAATCTGTTCATAGATAAATTAACAATAGAGAGATTAAAAGTGGTTTAATATTAGTATGTTTTGTTTTCCTTCTCATTCTTGTGCAGGCAGATTCTTGAATAGACAAAATGGACATCATAACGTCTTCTGAGATCATAGGTCAAAGAATCTGTGAAGATATTCGGAAATACAACATTGACGTTGATAAAGCTGTGAAGTTCTTGGGATACCGTCTTTTATTCGGTACCCCTGAGCAACGGAGAGAATTTGCATCGTTATCTCAGGAGCAATTTTATGCCACAATCATACAAATTGGCCGCCAACTCAATTCTTCTTTGTCAAAACACAATGCTTCACCTCATATTCCATCGAAGATCTAGGGGGGGAGTTAGTTTAAGAGTTATTATTTTCTAAATTTTTTTAGTTAAATAGCGGAGGATTTACAAACGACCAATTTTTTTGAGCCATATTATATTATTTGTCTCTGCTGGTAGCCTAAAATTTTTGGAGTCATTTCATTTCTTTCGAGTCTATTCTGATAAGCTTGAATATTGGACTGCAGATTAGTATTTATATTTTTCTTTCTTTATGTTCTTGTCGTGTGGAATGAGTATATAGATGATATAGAGATAGCTAAATAAATTTAGGACAACTTATACGTATTCACTTGGACTAAAATCCGCATGGATACGTACATGGTCATTGTCACGTGGTCTGGTCCCGCGCATTTTGGGACTGGAACGTGACAAATGTGCCACACATTATTCGCCCAATATTAAAACTATGCACTGTCCAACCAAAATCTGTAATCTTCAACTCACGCTAAAAACAGAACATCATCAGAATTAGCATATTAGATCGAAAATAACAAATCATGTGTACCTGAACTCTATGAATGAATGACATGTTTTCTGTGTAGGTAAATAAGGCACCATGCTTATATACTGCACAATCAACAAATAAACACTGAACTCTTATATCAATATTACTAATGCCAAAGGCAGAACTAGAAAATCCCACATGACGCTTATATGGCATATATAACTCATGCACAAGCAGCAGAAGAGTTCATCAATATCAATAACAAGTGTCAGGAAAATATCAAAATATCATAGGTTTGAGTGGTAAAGGCACGAAGAAAGCAACTAAAAAATATATAACTCACAGTAGCTAGTTTTCTGGTATGCTAATTTGCCTTCAAATACCCTCAACTATAGACTTTTGCAACTAGGTACCTTAAAGTATTTTTATCATCAAGTTCCTAATCAAGGATAGGTGAGGACATTTAATTTTAAAGGCAAATTGGCCCGGTGTAAGGGCACGAGTACGTGGGTACGTCCAGCCTACCCAGCATCGACGGTAGATATTTTTATCATCCAGTTCCTAATAATCAAGGATACGTGTCACGACCTGCACCCGAAATAAGGGCACGAGTAGTGAGCAACGCCCAGCCTACGCCGCAGCATCGGCGGTAGAACGCTGTCTGGGTCAACTCTACCATCTAAACATCTCTCACAATATATATACATGGTACCTGACAATCATCTCAACTCCAAACGGAGGATCAATATGGTATCTGATAAATGTAAACTGTACTCAATCACAATGCGAACTAAGGAAGATAAAGAACGAGATGGAATAACGAAAGAAATAGTCACAATGCATCCACAAGCCTGAAATAATATACACATGTCAATAACCTCAATAAAATTCTAATACAAGTCTAAACAGATAATCTAAACCTTCTCAGACTCTGGTACTAAGTCCTCCTGCTCTACAGGAGTATCCTCTAAAGATACGCCGTAATGTAGCCCAAAGTAGGTAGGACACTAGTCCACAAGCCAATCATCTGAAAAAAATATCCAGTCAGGATTGGAACGAAGTACATATCTCTGAAAGCAGTTTCAAATACATAATCGAGCATGTATAACAGATAATAGAAAAGAATACAAGATAACTAAACATCAGAATGCAATGAACTAGATTGAACATGTATTGTACTGGAATGAAGAACAAACAATAGAATAACTACAATAAGAAAAATAGATAAAACTAGCTAATGTGCCATGGAGTACAAGTTCATTATGTGATAGGTATGGGTTGAACACAAATACAATATAGTAACTCGATTATACATGTGATATGTAATCGACATGTACACGAATACACTGGGGCTTGATCACATAACCAACTCTTACTCTCCCATCCCCAACCAATACTAATGGATCCAATCACAACACGTTACGAATACGAATATAGGCACAGTGAACACGAGCAGTGTGTAAACACAAAGTACACTAAAATCAATACTCGATACACACGAAGATATATATGTGAAGGAGTACCCGCTGAACACGGTAAGGGATAACATCTTCTGACAAGATTCATATAGTACCAATTTGTGAAACCACTGTATCGGAATCAAGTATACCGTTATAGAACATGCGATATATACACTATTATGAAATAAAAACTAAGAGAGAAATATACTCACCTGAGGTCTTGAGAAAATAAAGTGGAATAATGCCTGAACCGGTGTCACACAGACCTATATAGGAATTTACAGGTTACTAGGTTTAATGAAAGATAAATGAATTTAAAATGAAGATGAAGAAATGAGTAATCTCTAGGTCATACTAGGTCTCTTTGGTCAAACGGGGTCAAACTAGGTCAAAGGTTGACTTTTAAAGTCAAACTAGTTAATATTGGTCAACTCTAGTCAAAGCTAGGTCAACCCTATTATTCTAAGTTAAAACTATCTAAACTAGTCTATCTCCCAAGTGTATTAGCTATTTATCTATTAACACTAAGTATTGGTTAACACTATTATAAATACACTAGTTAAATATATTATTAACTATATTACCTATGGATATCAACTAGCTAATACTTATCTAACTAATACCTTGGTTGACACCCATGACACTTAACCATTCCTAACATCTAATATTAAGACGTCAACTCTTATTCAATAACCACACTTAAATACCATATCAACTAACACTAACTACTCTCACTGAAATATATACTAACTTATCACAAATACTAACATCAAACCATTATCAAATTTACTAACTAACTTACCAATTAATATATATTACTCAACACCATTTCCAACAGTCAAAAGCATACCCCTACAACTGGTTCTAATAACTGAAACTAAGTTGCTTACTGTGTCATGTATTGTGCCATCTCACTTAATGCTTAAGGCCTAAGTCAAGCTTGCTACTGTTGTTAATTGCTTCTGTTGGCACAAGCATATACTAATGCCACTGAACCTCTGCAACCTGGGTCCAACTCACTGCTACTGACTGTGAATCAACTCGATTGCACAAGACCGCACAACCTCAAGTCCCTCATTACCTGTTTCCCTCAGTCGTGTGATCAATATTAGTGTTTGATACTACACCACTGATTTCCCAGTTTCTCTGATATTCTAGATGAACTAACAACTCAAGTCAACCAATACTTCACCAACTGGACCTACTCCTCTACACAAACACTGATACTCCAATAACCAACTGATACCCATATACCTAAGCTCCAAACTAGAGCCTATCTTCTCTGTTGCACTGTGTAAGGTGCACAATAACACACCAACCAGAGTACCCGCTGTGGCTACCACAGTTGCAAATGCTGCAATTGCTGCTGTTGCACAATGCTGAATGCTGCTATTGCTGCTGTTGCTGCACTGCCTGATTGCTGCTATTGCTGCTGTTGCACTTCTATTGCTCTATAACATACTGTTATAGTTGTTGTTACACACTGCTACTGCTCTATAGCATAATGTTATAGCTTCTACACCTAGCTGCTCGACACTCACTCACACAACAACCAAGTCATTCATACTAAAACTGAACACATTGCTACCACTCACTCACTGGCAGGTAACACACACACCATCAGTCACTTGCACAAGGCACTGATACTCACTGATACTCGAGTATTTGAGATACTCGAGCACCAAACCTCCTTGCAGCAGACTACTACTACTACCCCTTGCTGATATGTCCAATCTGAACTGAATTATTTCAGTGGCAGGACTTAGCACTTAGTCTACATGCATGTGCCTAAGCCTCCAACCAATGCATTGAACTTACAACCCAAAAATCACAACAGCAGTAGCACTGCTCCCTACACTAAATTTTTCCTGGAGCACAAACCTTATGTGCACTCTAATGATCTGCCCGAGCTCTATTTCCTCTACTGCCCATCACCAAAACCCCAATAATACGCACACACACACACACACACACACACACATATATATATATATATATATATATATATATATATATATATATATATATATATATATATATATCCTCTTAAATCATATACATCACCATAATATTCCTTCAATGCATTAAATCAAATACTTGGTGTTCCCTCAAGTGGTACTCTAGAATACACCCTCAACCAAGAGTCAAAATCTCCTATACACTACATATACTCATTGTGCATATCCATATCGTCATAATCCTACCTAAGTAACTTGCTACTATGGGAATGATGAGTAATTGTGTAAAATACCCAAAATTGACCTCCATATCATACCGTATCTCAAAATACCGTGATACGGCCTACACGTATCCATTTGTAGAGACGTACCTAGTCCCATAACTCCGATCTAAGTCTAATTAGATATAATTGGTTTCATGACACACAATTGATGTGTCAAATTTGTAATTCTCCCAACATGCACACAAAATATCACATATAACTCACAATACATAGCCAAATAGCCTAAAACTTGTTCCTATAGGTAGTCCTATGCCATGGGGTCATTTTTAATGGTCTAATGCATGATTAAGAAGCCATAATGAGACAGAATTTCAGGAATTATCAATTGGGAGATAGATTCCCAATAAAAACGCAACTGGACACGATCTCTAGCTCCAAAGCTCATTTTCTTGTGCTCCTTGCTTCTCCAAGCTTCAAGGATCCAAGAGTGATAAATTTGATAAGAAATTGGTGGTGAATTGTGTAGAAAATCAATAAAGAGAAAATGAGAAATTGGGGATCTAGAATTTGGATCAAAATTAAAATACAAATGAGGAGGAGAGAGAAGGAGAGCTCCTCTTCAAGTGGACGGCCCTTCCTCCTTCCCCAAGCTACATGCTAAGGTCCCAAATACCCCTATATGATGTATTATGAGGAATAATTAAGGTTGAATATATTTGGAAGTCTCTAACTAATTATAATTAAACTAATTATCCTTAATTTAATTAGTGGAATAACTAATGGGCTTGGGTCCAAGTTGGGCTCACTAATTGTCATGACATATCTAATTAGGTCCATATGTGTCAAATCTAATATTGGCTAGTCTCTCTAACTAACTAACTAACAAATGACACAAGTCTCTATAACCAATTAATACAAGTCCAATAATCATAGCTCAACTTAATTAAATAAATTATACAATCATCACACAATTATTCAATATTATATTTCTAAAATTAAATACCCATGCCAAATTACCAAACTACCCCTAGCTAAAAAAGTGAGGGTGACAATCCTACTCACCTTAGAAAATTTTTGTCCTCGAAATTAAGGAAGAACAGTAAACACACTGACTTTATTATTTTTAATTATGAGATTAAGAGAAATTTTTTTCTGTATTTTAGCTAATTAGAATAAATGTTATTCATAGATTAATAATTATGTGTATTAAATTAATAATTAATATAGTGCAAAAAATATATTTTTGGGTGTAAAACCATTATTAGAGTAATGTATAATTTTTCTGAAATTTATTAAAGTCCAAAAATATTTTTAGATGGCTATATGTATATATATATATATATATATATATATATAATTAAACCAACCCAACCCAAACCAACCGAACCCTAGCCCACACCTGAAACCCTAAACCCGACTACCCAAACCTAGAACCAAACCCACCCGAAACCGTTACTGTAGCCCCGCTACAATAACTGATCAGCCCCCTTCGATTCCTCTCCCAAAACTGACGTCGACCCATCCCCTTCCTCTCCCAGTAACCCCCTTCACACCCCCTATATATAACACCACCACCCTCAGAGCAACCACCATCATCTCCCCTACCATTCCAGATCATCACCGACCGCCGACCGTCGACGACCACCGGACCGCTACGTACCTCCGTCGCAAACAGCCGCATTAGTCAAGACGAGAAACAACAGTAATGAGGTACTCAACTTCTCGCCCTTGTATCTCCCTGCAGAGTAATCCAAATAGCGATCCGTCGAGTCTTATGCGAAGACCACATGACCCCCTTGAACCTGTGTAATTAGTTTAGTGTATCATGTCCTGTGTTGATCGCAAATTGTGACGCAAAACATAAAAAATAACTTATTTTAGGAATAGAAATTGTCCCAAGTACGCATGTTTAAGTTCCGTTATCTTCATAACAGCACGCGATACTAAAATTCTACTTGAATAGTAATTTAGACAGCATTACCGAGTTTTAATCTCTTCAATTAGTTTATTTTAATTTGATGTATGTTATGTTTTATTTGCTGTTAAATTTTGTCAAAAACTTGGTTTCTTAAATTCGAATTTTCTCGAAACGGGGTGCGTCCCGCTAAATGAGGTGACTTCGTCGTGTGCGAATTATACCAAAAGGTGCGTATTGTCAACGCGGATTATGAGATTTTGCGAAAGTTGATTTGAATGTGAGTGCACACCGAAATCAATTCGTATCCGTCGAAAAGTCTCGTATCGGCCTGTTCTGACACTCATCATATTTCGTGTGTGCTTGTCATTTTGCAACGAAACTTGTGCCATCGGATTCTCAGCATTACGCTGGTCCTGTGAACAAAGTATGTTTCGATTATGAGAACGTTGATGAAACATCATTTTGTGGGCCCCAAGTGTAAACCCCCTGATTTTTTCAAGATTTTAAAAACTGGATTTTTCAGAATTTTCTGGGAATTTTCGAGAATTTTTACTAATTAAAAACCAGGATATTTTGGCATTAAATAAAACTAAATGTTTTTAAATATATTAAAATATTATGAAAATAATATTTTATGGTGGGAAATAAAATACTGGACTTAGGGTAATTTTTTGGGAATTTATTGGACCCCGAAAACATTTTTTAAGGCCCAAAAACTATTTTTAAAAAATTAAAAATTAATGAACCGGGTTCAAACCGGCCTGAACCGGCCTGAACCCGGTCCAGCTAAACCGGCTGAACTGGACCGCCTTAACGGGTCGGGCCGGGTCAGCCCAACCCGCACCCGAACCCGGTTCCCCTGTCAACCCGCACGATTCGGTCGGCCCGAATCCGCCGCCGGTCCCCGCGCCTCCGGCCGCTCCGCCTGCGCGACCGGCCACTTCGTTGTGCCCCCGCACCCCTCGGCCCGTCTCCGCCACGCGTTCCCGCCTCGCCCGGCGCTACGACTTCCTCCTTCACCCTATAAAACCCCCTCTCTCTCCGCCTCCGTCCTCCGTTCCCGACCTCGCCGGCTCCCTCCGCCCTCGCTCTCGACCTCGCCGCCCTCCCCCCCCCGCAGAGCCGACCCGCAGCTGCGCCCTATCTCCACCTCCTCCTTCCTCAGCCTCCGCCCGGAACCCTAGCTTCCAGCCCCCTTCCCGCAGCCTACTCCTCCAGAACCTCTCGGCCACCCCGCCTACACTCCAGCGCTGCCGTCCCTCGGCCACGACCCGACAGACCTCGCCGGCCAGAAACCCCCACCACCATCGGCTCGACTCGCCGTCCCCGACGAGACCGGCCTCCCTCCGCCCTCGGCCAGCCCCTCCTCCTCTCCTCCACCTCCGTCCCCGCCGAACCCGAGCCTCCTGCAGCCCCGCCTAGCCGCTCCGGCTCCGGCCGACTCAGCCCAGCGTCGACGAGCGCCGCTCCGCCCTCCTCTGGCCAGCTCCGGCGAAACCCAGTCGCCTGAGCCCTAAACCCTAATCCTAGGACACAGGATCCGGACACTTCGTGTCGTGTCGGACACGAGAAAACACAGTTTCTCGAGCCCTGTTCAGGTACCTGTTTCTCTCTCCTCGCTACCCCGTTTTCGATTCCGTCTATTGCATCGCGAACCCTGCATGACCCTCTCGGTGCCTGTACAACCCGTTCGGTGCATCGCGTCCTGTGGCGATCGCGAACCGCGATCCAAAAACAGGAAAAATAACGCCATGATTCACCCCGGAACTGAGTACGCCCCGCAAAACAGGACGACTTGGTCGCGTGCGTTCTTCACCGATACGTGCGCGTCATTGATACGAACATGCTAGATTTTGCAGAAGTTGATTTGGATGTGCGTGCACACCGGAATCAACGCGTATCCGCGGACACCGTCCCGTATCCGTCAGTTCTGGAACGCGTCGTAACTTTGTGTACACATGTCGGATCGAAACAAAACTTGTGCCATCGAACTCGTAGCGATACGCTGGTCTTGTGACCGAAGTTTGGTTCGATTCTGAGAACGTTGACAAAAATTGTGTGTCGTGGGCCCCACAAGCTCCACTTGACGGGCGATTTTGTGACCGGCTCATCGGAATCCAATTCTGGAAGTTCTGTTGGGTTCGTATCATCGTTCGTGACCTGTTGACACTAAGTTTGGGGAATTTGGAGACCTTTATCCCTGACACATTTTTCGGTACGAAGCGGGCCACATGTGGACCCCGTTTTGACCCGAAATTGTCATTTTTGCCCTTGTCTCCAAATTGGACTCAAGGACAGGCATTTCTAGCTATTTGATATTTTCTGAATCTGATGATAATATTTGTTTCAGCAACCGGAGTACTGCTTGCAAACCTCGCTGAAGTCAGAGCCACAATTGGAGCCGGAACCACAGGCAAGTGTACCTTGCCAAACCCTGCAGCGTTGCTACTTATTTTCCTTGACTTATTTATACATCAGTGGGCAAGTGAACCTTGCCAACTCGCAGTAATTTCTGTTATAATACTTTGCTTGAGTTCTTGTAGATTTCATATATAATCTTGTTGTAACTATTCAACCCAGGACCGAGTGACTTTACTAAGCGTCCGATTAATAGTCGGGTGCCAACCCGTACGCGGAGTTGTGTAACGTCACATAGGCATGGATTCCGAGACCTGATATTTCTCGTACTTGTCTTAACAAGTACATCAGAACCCAGGACACTTGACACTATTCATGAGACAGAATCTTCCTGAGATATTCGAGGTGATTCTGTATAGGATACAGGTTTTATGACATGGACATTTATTCATAGATATTATATGACTGCTGCATTAGTTATGATCTTGCGTGTCATGGACATGAGACGTGTGATTACATTGGGTGGGGAGAGACACACAGGCTACAGGCTGATCATATATATATGAAACCCCTATTATTGTGAGGCACAAGACTCTAGACCCGAGCTTGGCCCTTTACGTGTTATTACTGCTACCGGATCCTCGACACAGAGCTTATAGCGGCTTCAGCCTGAGTTCTAGTGATGCTCTCAACTTGCATTTATCACTTAGCTGGTTACATAGTTTACCCTATTGTTTACTTATCGCTGCACTGCTTATTTATTTTGGCCTGAGTTATTTTGTACCTTGCTATGTCCCCTGAGGACCTGGATCTGGATTATGTCCCCAGGTACAGCCGAAGAGATCCATCCAGAGATATACCATACAGGAGCATTTCCAGGAGCTGTACCGGAACCGGAGGACGAGATCGTGCCAGAGGACTCCTCCTGAGTATTGGTTTTGCATAGTCAACTATTTCTGTTTCTATTTCCAGTTCCTTTATTTCCTGTCTATTTGCATTGATGTATCAGACTGGTTCTCGGATTGTTCACCGAGACACTTTTATTGAGATTTGATAGTTATTTCTATTTGCATTATTCTGGCATTTAATCTGTGATCATCAGTTGTGGATGAGATTAGTATAGACTGTGATTGGTAATATTTGATCTATTTATTGTTAGACTACAGCTTAAGCATGCCCTGATGGATCCATTAAATTGGGTTGTCCATCGGTGCATGCTGCTGGCCATTGCCACGTGTCCAGTTCCTTGGTATTTTGGGACTGGGACGTGACATGGTTTTTGTGGTGGCCCATGTAGGTCAACGACTAAATTGTTCGGTTTTATCTTAGGGACCGAACAGGCCTGCAATAAGAATATGATAAGTTTCTAGGATCTCATCCACTTGCTTGAATCGTTCTTGATATCTATTCGAATTAATTTATTGACTTGCATCCTGCCTTGATTCCTGTGCGCCTCTTATTGTTTATTTTGGATGCAGAGAAATGGACCCACAAGCCAGCAACGAGGCTCATGCAGGAACACCACAAGGAGTTGTGGTTACCCACGAAGACGCTGTGACACCAGTAGGTGAAGGCCAATCATCACAATGCAGTCAAGCAAGTCAGCCTGCCCCGAGAATCCATCAAGATGACGTCCCACCATCGACGCATTCTACTCCACCGATGCCTTCCTTTCCACTAGGACAGCCTATGGACGAACATCAAATGTTTCGAATGTTCTACATGATAATGCAAGCCTATCAGAAGGTTCATCAAGAATCTCAGCAAAACCAAGCGGATAACTTCATCGGCAGAATTAGCACGGAGTCACGGAAGCTAATCAGTTCAAATGCAACTACCTTAGACGAGGACGTTCTTACTGCAGCACGACCCGTGGAGTGCACCACGAGGATCGAGTCCAGCCAGAAGCGGCCGTATGCGTTAGCACCAGACCAAGCACAACAGGAAAGAGCTACAAAGCGACCACAGATAAATCTACAACAGAGAGCATCTACACCGATTGTACTAGTCCTCCTTACTTGTCACTACTGTGGCAAGGTAGGCCACCTCGCTAAAGAATGCCGACGCAGACTGGGAAAATATTTATCTT
This sequence comes from Iris macrosiphon, assembly GCA_036927795.1. Taxonomy (NCBI): domain Eukaryota; kingdom Viridiplantae; phylum Streptophyta; class Magnoliopsida; order Asparagales; family Iridaceae; genus Iris; species Iris macrosiphon. The sequence goes on from JAYESA010000008.1 coordinate 201,353,582, forward strand.
GCGGATCTAAAAAGCATTCGGTAAGGGATTGCCCTGAACGTCGAGAGAAAGCAGTGGTGATTCACCAACCAGCCACATCAGCACCAACCGGAGCACCACAGGAAGAAAACTCAAAGAAGCCTTATATGCACCAGCCACCAGAAGCATCTCCGCAAGTACTGCCTATCTGTCAACATTGTCACAAGCGAGGCCACATTGAGAAAGAGTGCAGACGTAAATTGGGATTATGCTTAATTTGCGCATCCAACCAACACTTAGCCAAAGATTGTCCTCAGCATCGAAAGAAAGCACTAATGATGAATCGACAAGCTTTACCAGTACCGAGGCCACCCTTGGCACCCCAGGCAGCACTCTTCCAGCAGGCCCAGCAGTAGAGGGCACCACCGCAAGGACGAGAACAAGCTCCAGCGAAGACCGTGGAGAACGCGCAGACTCGTGGAGTAGCTAATGCGCGTAAGTGATTCGTAGCTACCGTTTCTAGTATCGTTTTAGCTCGTGCCTATTTGGTTCGTGACCTCAGCTCCAACCTAGCAATTTGGAACATGTTAATAATAACCTGGTTTTTCTAAAAGTTGTAGTTCTCTTGCTTTAACTAGATTTTTTTACTCTGGAAAGTGCATAACTTTTACTCTTAGGGAAATGATATTTTTCTAGGTGTCTTGTGATGTGTTCCGAACAATGCTTGCAACCGTGTCATCTCTGTTGATAGGTTATTCTTTGATTGCGAGGACGTAATCCTCTTAAGGGGGGTAGATTGTAAACCCCCTGATTTTTTCAAGATTTTAAAAACTGGATTTTTCAGAATTTTCTGGCAATTTTTGAGAATTTTTACTAATTAAAAACCAGGGTATTTTGACATTAAATAAAATTAAATGTTTTTAAATATATTAAAATATTATGAAAATAATATTTTATGGTGTAAAATAAAATACTGGACTTAGGATAATTTTCTGGGAATTTATTGGACCCCGAAAACATTTTTTAAGGCCCAAAAACTATTTTTTAAAAATTAAAAATTAATGAACCGGGCTGAACCGGGTTCAAACCGGCCTGAACCCGGTCCAGCTAAACCGGCTGAACTGGACCGCCTTAACTGGTCGGGCAGGGTCAGCCCAACCCGCACCCGAACCCGCCCGAACCCGTTTCCCCTGTCAACCCGCACGATTCGGTCGGCCCGAATCCGCCGCCGCTCCCTACGCCTTCGGCCGCTCCGCCCGCGTGACCGGCCACGTCTCCGCGCCCCCGCACTCCTCGGCCCATCTCCGCCATACGTCTCCGCCTCATCCGGCGCCACGACTTCCCCCTTCACCCTATAAAACCCCCTCTCTCTCCGCCTCCGTCCTCCATTCCCGACCTCGCCGGCTCCCTCCGCCCTCGCTCTCGACCTCGCCGCCCCCCTCTCGCAGAGCCGACCCGCAGCTGCGACTCATCTCCACCTCCTCCTTCCTCAGCCTCCGCCCGAAACCTTAGCTTCCAGCCCCCTTCCCGCAGCCTACTCCTCCAGAACCTCCCGGCCGCCCCGCCTATACTCCAGCGCTGCCGTCCCTTGGCCACCACCCGACCGACCTCGCCGGCCAGAAACCCCCACCACCATCGGCTCGACTCGCCTTCCCCGACGAGACCGGCCTCCCTCCGCCCTCGGCCAACCCCTCCTCCTCTCCTCCAGCTCCGTCCCTGTCGAACCCGAGCCTCCTGCAGCCCCGCCTAGCCGTTTCGGCTCCGGCCGACTCAGCCCAGCGTCGACGAGCGCCGCTCCGCCCTCCTCTGGCCAGCTCCGGCGAAACCCAGCCGCCTGAGCCCTAAAACCTAACCCTAGGACATAGGATCTGGACACTTCGTGTCGTGTCGGACACGAGAAAACATGGTTTCTCGAGCCCTGTTCAGGTACCTGTTTCTCTCTCCTCGCTAACCCATTTTCGATTCCGTCTGTTGCATCGCGAACCCTGCGTGACCCTCTCGGTGCCCGTGTAACCCGCTCGGTGCATCGCGTCCTGTGGCGATCGCGAACCGCGATCCAAAAACAGGAAAAACAACGCCTGATTCACCCCAGAACTGAGTATGCCCCGCCAAACGGAACGACTTGGTCGCGTGCGTTCTTCACCGATACGTGCGCGTCGTTGATACGGACGTGCAGAATTTCACAGAAGTTGATTTGGATGTGCGTGCACACCGGAATCAACGCGTATCCGCGGACACCGTCCCGTATCCGTCAGTTCTGGAATGCGTCGTAACTTTGTGTACACACGTCGGATCGAAAAGAAACTTGTGCCATCGAACTCGTAGCGATACGCTGGTCCTGTGACCCAAGTTTGGTTCGATTCTGAGAATGTTGACAAAATCGTGTGTCGTGGGCCCCACAAGCTCCACTTGACGGGCGATTTTGTGACCGGCTCATCGAAATTCAATTTTGAAAGTTCCGTTGGGTTTGTATCATCGTTCCTGACCTGTTGACACTAAGTTTGGCAAATTTGGAGACCTTTGTCCCTGACACATTTTTCGGTGCGAAGCGGGCCACATGTGGACCCCGTTTTGACCCAAAATTGTCATTTTTGCCCTTGTCTCCATATTGGACTCAAGGACAGGCATTTCTAGCTATTTGATATTTTCTGAATCTGATGGTAATGTTTGTTTCAGCAACAGGAGTACTGCTTGCAAACCCCGCTGAAGTCAGAGCCACAATTGGAGCCGGAACCACAGGCAAGTGTACCTTGCCAAACCCTGCAGCGTTGCTACTTATTTTTCTTGACTTATTTATACATTAGTGGGCAAGTGAACCTTGCCAACTCGCAGTGATTCCTGTTATAATACTTTGCTTGAGTTCTTGTAGATTTCATATATAATCTTGTTGTAACTATTCAACCCAGGACCGAGTGACTTTACTAAGCGTCCGATTAATAGTCGGGTGCCAATCCCGTACGCGGAGTTGTGTAACGTCACATAGACATGGATTCCGAGACCCGATATTTCTCGTACTTGTCTTAACAAGTACATCAGAACCCAGGACACTTGACACTATTTATGAGACCGAATCTTCCTGAGATATTCGAGGTAATTCTGTATAGGATACAGGTTTTATGACATGGACATTTATTCATAGACATTATATGACTGCTGAATTAGTTATGATCTTGCATGTCATGGACATGAGACGTGTGATTACATTGGGTGAGGAGAGACACACAGGCTACAGGCTGATCATATATATATGAAACCCCTATTATTGTGAGGCACAAGACTTTAAACCCGAGCTTGGCCCTTTACGTGTTATTACTGCTACCGGCTCCCTGACACAGAGCTTGTAGCGGCTTCAGCCTGAGTTCTAGTGATGCTCTCAACTTGCATTTATCACTTAGCTGATTACATAGTTTACCCTATTGTTTACTTATTGCTGCACTGCTTATTTATTTTGGCTTGAGTTATTTTGTACCTTGCTATGTCCCCTGAGGACCTGGATCTGGATTATGTCCCCAGGTACAGCCGAAGAGATCCATCTAGAGATATACCGTATAGGAGCATTTCCAGGAGCTATACCGGAACCGGAGGACGAGATCGTGCCAGAGGACTCCTCCTGAGTATTGGTTTTGCATAGTCAGTTATTTTTGTTTCTATTTCCAGTTCCTTTATTTCTATTTGCATTGATGTATCAGACTGGTTCTCGAATTGTTCACCGAGACACTTTTATTGAGATTTGATAGTTATTTCTATTTGCATTATTCTGGCATTTAATCTGTGATCATCGGTTGTGGATGAGATTAGTATAGACTGTGATTGGTAACATTTGATCTATTTATTGTTAGACTACAGCTTAAGCATGCCCTGATGGAACCATTAAATTGGGTTGTCCATCGGTGCGTGCTGCTGGCTATTGCCACGTGTCCAGTCCCTCGGTATTTTGGGACTGGGGCGTGACACCACGATTACACTTGACGAGCGAATTCGTAACCGGCTCATCGAAATCCAGTTTTGGACATTCCGTTTGGTTTGTGTCATCGTTCTAGACTCGTAGATACTAAGTTTGATAAATTTGGAGAACTTTATCTCTGGCACATTTTTTGGTGCGAAGTGGGCCACATTTGGACTCCGCTTTGACCCAAAACTGTCAATTTTGTCCCTATGTCCAAATTGGACTTATGGGTAGTCAATCTTAGCTGTTTTAAGTTTTCTGAAAGCAATGGTGATGTTTGTTACATCATCCGGAGGCGTATTTGGAGATACCACTTATATCGGAGCAATTGATGGAGCTCAAAACCCAGGCAAGTGTGCCTTGCCAAATCTGTAGAGATCCTGTTACATTATTTCCTTGAGTTCTTTCTATATATATTTCTATAATGTACATATTCAACCTAGGACCGTGAGACATTTCTTAGCGTCCAAACAAGATTCGGGTGTCGATGCCGTACGCGGAGTCGTATAACGTCACTTAGAGAGTTGATACCACGATCCTATTCTTTGTGTGCTTGCTTTACCAAGTACATCATACCATAGGACACTTGATACTATTCATATGACAGAATTTTTCCTAAGTTATTCATGGTAATTCTGTATAGGCTTACAGGATTTGCGATCTGAGACTTGCATATTTAGAGATATCATTATGACTCGTTATAATAACTAGAGGTCATAATCTTGCGTGTTATTGACATGGGACGTGAGGTTATATTTGGTGGGGAGAGACAGACATGCTACAGGCTGAATTTGGTTATATATATATATATATATATATATATATATATATATATATATATATATATATATATATATACTTATGTTACTGGAGAGTGCCTTAGTCTCTGTACCAGTGCTTTGGCACATGTACTGGTCCTTCGAGAACTACTTGTCGCTATGGGTTCCCCGATATAGAGCATGTAGTGGTTTCAGCCTGAGTATGAGTAATGCTCTCATTTGCATTTGACATAGATGTTTATATAGCTTGCTTTGAGGATCTATTTTTACTTACTTATTTTATTTGGCTTGAGTGTTTATTGTACCTTGCTATGTCCCCTGAGGACCTGAATTCGGATTATGTCCCCAGGTACAGCAGATGAGGATTACCACGAGATATACGGGACATGAGCTAACGCTGAAGCAGTACTGGCACCAGAGGACGAGGTTGTGCCAAAGGATTTCTCCTGAGTATTCAGTTAATTACTAAGTTATTTATGTTTATGATTATTTCATATCTTGACTCATGGACATATGTATTGACGTTATTCTCTTTTCTTATTTTGTCGGGTTGTTCCCCGAGACCCTACTTATGTTGACTTGATGATGTACTATTTCCTTTATCTATTATCTTGACTGATCTATCATATTAACTTGTGTTTACTTTCTGTGGAAGAGATTAGAATTATACTGTGATAGATGGTGTAGACTGCATTTATATTTATTACAGCTTAAGTGCACTCTAACAGGTCCATTAAATTGTGTTTGCCCATTGAAGTAGTGATGCTGGCCATTGCCACGTGGCTAGTCCCTCGGTATTTTGGGACTGGGGCATGACATAATTTTTGTGGTGACCCATGCAGGTCTACGACTATATTGTTTCGGTTTTAACTAAATAACCAAGCAAGCCTGCAATTAGGATTGGATGAACATCCACATATTGACACATTCTTGACCTCTATATCGACTTCAAAATAATTTGTTGACTTGTATCATGCCTTGATTCCTCTGTGCGCCTCTTATAGTTTACTTTGTATGCAGAGTAATGGATCCACGAGCCATCGATGAGACTCCCGCGGGTATATCACAATGTGTTGTGGTCACTTACAATGATGGGGTGATGCCATTAAGTGGAGATCCCTCCACTCAACAAAGCAATCAAGCAGATCAGCACGCCTCGAGGTTTCGGCGAGACGATATTCCACCAACACCGCAGTTTACTCCAGCGATGTCCATTTTTCCAATAGGACAACCTATGGACGGACAACAGATGTTCCAAATATTCTATGCAATGATGCAAGCACAACAACAGGTTCATCAAAAAGCCCAACAACGCCAGGCAGAGAACTTGAGGAACAGCCTAGTGATAGCACTGGAGCAGGCGAACCCACCAGCTAGACGGCCATCGACGGGATCTATCACTGATTTCTTCCAGCTGAGGCCCCATATATTTTCAGGCAAGGAGGAGCCCACTGAAGTTTATAAGTGGCTCACAAACACTCAACACCAATTAGAAGCAACTGAGCTTCCGAGGGAGCGTTGGATGACTGCTATCAGAATGCAGTTGATGGGCAATGCACATCATTGTTGGCTATCTGAGGAGAGACAGATCGGACCGGACCGAGTTACTTGGGTGGAGTTATCTAGACTCTTTCAGGAGATGTATATTCCATCTATTGCTCGATCGGAACTTTGGGACAAGTTCAATCGCCTCACTCAGGGCAATATGACAGTGGAAGAGTACAATACAGAGTTTATCTGTTTGAGCAGCTTCGCACCTACACTAATTCTGACAGAAGAAGAGAAGGCTGAGAAATTCATTGACTGACTAAACTTTGAGCTACAGAGACAGATTGGCTCTGTCGCACATACTTCTTATACGGACGTCCTTGCTGCATCCCAATGCATGAAATACGTCATAAGAAGAGAGTCCAGCTAGAAGCGGTCGCATGTACTAGCACCAGACCGTACGTAGCAGGGAGGAGCTGTAAAGCGACTATCGATGAATCCATCACAGAGAGCATTTATACCACTAGAACTAGTCCTTTCTACTTGTTACTACTGTGGCAAGATAGGCCATGTTGAGAAGGAATACATACGCAAATGGTAATTATGTTTAGCTTGTGGATCCAGCCAGCATTCAGCTAGGGATTGCCCTGAGAGTCGAGAAGGAGCATCGATGGTACACCGACAGGCTTTACCAGCACCGAGACCAGTCCAGCAGCCACATCGACCAGATTATCCAGCACTAGGAGCACCACATACGAAAGTTGGAGGAGTAAGACCACCAACACCGGGAGGATATCAGCCAAGGGCACCCTTGGCATCGCAGACAGCACTCTTCCAGCAGGCCCACCAACAACAGAGGGCACCACTACAAGGACGTGGACAGGCTTTTGCGATGACAGTGGAGGAGGCACGGACTTGAGGAGTAGAGAATATGAGTAAGATTTGGTTTTATCATAGCTAGCTATAGTAGCGAATATTCCTAGTAATACTTTAGCATGTGCCTGCTAGTTCCATTTCTTAGCCTATACTTAGTATTATGTTAGCATGAACTGGTTGGTGTAGATTAGTAATACGTAAGTGGTACCCAATTTTTCATAAGCTGTAGTTGATCCTCGCTCTAATCAGACTCATTTACTCTTGAGTTATTCATCTCTCGTTGCCTAGGAAAAAGTTTTTATTTCTTTTATACGTGTTCTGCTTGAACAAAACCCTCACCCTTCCTATCGATTTTTTCCTTATTCATGGTCCCTTATCCTTTGTGTCGTGCTTCAACAAATGTCATACAACTACGTCATCTCTTCTGGAGAAAATCTTTTCTGACCGGTTATGTTTCGTTTTCTTAATTGAGAGAAAGCAATTCTTTAAAGTTGGATAGATTGTAAACATCATAATTTTATTATTTTTAATTATAAGATTAAGAGAAATTTTTTTTCCTGTATTTTAGCTAATTAGAATAAATGTTATTCATAGATTAATAATTATGTGTATTTAATTAATTATTAATATAGTACAAAATTTTTTTTTTTTGGGTGTAAAGTTATTATTAGAGTAATGTATGCTTTTTTTGGAATTTATTGAGGTCCAAAACTATTTTTAGATGGATATATATATATATATATATATATATATATATATATATATAAACTAACCCAAACCAAACCAAACCAACCGAACCCTAGCCCACACCCGAAACCCTAAACCCGGCTACCCAAACCCAGAACCAAACCCACCCGAACCCGTTACTGTAGCCTCGCTACAGTAACTGATCAGCCCCCTCTGATTCCTCTCCGAAAACCGATGCCGACCCATCCCCTTCATCTTCTAGTACCCCCCTTCACACCCTCTATATATAACAACACCACCCTCAAAGAAACCATCATCATCTCCCCTACCATTCCAGATCATCGCCGACCGTCGATGACCAACGGACCGCGTGCGCCACAGTCGCAAACAGCCGCCGAAGTCAAGACTAGCAGCAGCAGTAACGAGGTTCTCAACTTCTCGTCCTTGTATCTTCCTGCACAGTAATCCGAATAATGACCCGTCGAGTCATATGCGAAGACCACATGACCCCATTGAACCCTGTATAATTAGTTTAGTGTATTGTATCCTGTGTCAAAAGCAAATTGCGACGCAAAACAGGAAAAAATGACTCATTTTAGGAATAGAAACTGTCCCAAGTATGCGTATTTGAGTTCCGTTATCTTCATAACGACATGCGATACTGAAACTCTACTTAAACAGTAATTTAGACAGCATAACCGAGTTTTAATCTCTTTAATTAATTTATTTTAATTCGATGTATGATGTGTTTTATTTGCTGTTAAATTTTGTCAAAAACTTGGTTTCTTAAACCCGAATTTTTTTGAAATGGGGTGCGTTCCGCTAAACAAGGCAACTTCGTCGAGTGCGAATTGCACCAAAAGGTGCGTATCGTCAACGCGGACGTGTGGAATTTTACAAAAGTTGATTTGGATGTGCGTGCACTCCGGAATGAACGCATATCCGTCGAAAAGTCCCGTATCGTCATGTTCTGACACTCGTCATAATTTTGTGTGTGCATGTCATTTTGCAACAAAACTTGTGCCATCATATTCGCAGTGTTACGCTGGTCCTGTGACCAAAGTTTGGTTCGATTCTCAGAAAGTTGACGAAATACTGTTTTGCGGGCCCCACGGTTCCACTTGACGGACGATTTTATGACCGGCTCATCGAAATCCAATTCTGGACATTCCGTTGGATTCATATTATCTTCTGGACTTATAGACACTAAGTTTGACAAATTTGGAAAACTTTATCTTTGGCAAGTTTTTCGGTGCGAAGTGGGCCTCATGTGGACCCTCCTTTGACTCAAAACTGTCAATTCTACCCCTGTGTCTAAATTGGACTTCTGGGTAGTCAATCCTAGCTATTTTAAGTTTTCTTAGAGAAATGATGATGTTTGTTACAACATCCGGAGGCGTATTCGGAGATACCACTTATATCGGAGCAACTAACGTAGCTCAAAATCCAATCAAGTGTACCTTGCCAAATCTGCAGAGATCCTGTTACATTATTTGCTTGAGTTCTTTCTATATATGTTTCTATGATGTACATGTTCAACCTAAGACCGTGAGACATTGCTTAGCATTCGAACAAGATTCGGGTGTTGATGTCGTACGCGGAGTCGTGTAACGTCACTTAGAGAGTTGATATCACGATCCTATTATTTGCGTGCTTGCTTTACCAAGTACATCATACCATAGGACACTTGACACTATTTATGTGACAGAATCTTTCCTGATTTATTCATGGTGATTCTGTATAGGCTTATATTATTCTCGATCTGAGACTTGCATATATAAAGATATCATTATGATTCGTTATATTAGCTAGAAGTCATGATCTTGCGTGTTATTGACATGAGATATGAGGTTACATTGGATGGAAAGAGACACACATGCTACAGGCATATTTTGGTTATATATATACTTATGTTACTGGAGAGTGCCTTAGTCTCTGTACCAGAGCTTTGGCACATGTACTGGCCCTTCGAGATACTACTTGCCGCTATGGGTTCCCCGACACAGAGCTTTTAGTGGTTTCAGCCTGAGTATGAGTAATGCTCTCATTTGTATTTCACATAGCTGGTTACATAGCTTGCTCCGAGGATCTGTTTTTACTTACTGCATTTTATTTTGCTTGAGTGTTTATTGTAACTTGCTATGTCCCCTGAGGACCTAGATCCGATTATGTCCCAGGTATAACAGAGGAGGCTTACCCCGAGATATACGGGACATGAGCTGACGCTGGAGCAGTACTGGCACCAGAGGACGAGGTTGTGCCAGAGGATTTCTCCTGAGTATTTACTTACTTACTCAGTTATTTATGTTTATGGTTATTTCATATCTTGACTCATGGACATATGTATTGATGTTATTCTCTTTTCTTATTTTGTCAGGTTGTTCCTCGAGATACTACTTATGTTGACTTGATAATGGACTATTTCCTTTATCTATTATCTTAACTGGTCTATCATATTGACTTGTGTTTACTGTTTGATGATAAACGAAAGAAATAAAACTAGGTTTATACGAAACCCTTTCTTTGTTTACAAACAAGAAAAAAGAGTACAAAAAATGATTCTGGGAAAATATTGCTATAGGAGTCTGATATGCGGTCGATCACTTTGTCCCTTGGACCACACGATGACGAAGGAGTATTGTAGAAGAAGAAGAAGCTTCAAAGACTGCAGGAGGGATTGAACTCTCATTGCCAAAGTTGTCAATCAACACTCTCTGTATGAGCTCTCTTTCCAATCTCTCTGATCTCTTTGATCCTGACCGATCTTGACCTCTCTTTCGACCTCCTGACCCCTATTCTCCTGTGGCTGAAAATCTCTATTTATAGAGCTCGGTCACAGTAACTGACTAGTCGACGTAGAAACCAAACAGCGGAGAAAGTTACACAACTGACTAGTCGGCGTAGAAACCAAACAGCGGAGAAAGTTACACCTTTTACGCGGCGGTTATAATAACTGCTACACACGTCTGAATGATCTCCTGAATCTGCGTGTGACGCGTGTCCCATTATGAGGTAACACGTATAACTGCTTCAAAGATCACGGCATGCAAGCCACGTAGGTAACTGCCCTCGCGTAGAGATGGTTGGCATAAAAGCCAAATAACTGTCTCGTTGGCGTAACAGCCAAATAGTTATCTTGTTGGCATAAAAGCCAAATAGCTGTCCTATTGACGTAAAAGCCAAGTAGCTGTCTTGTTGGCATAAAAGCCAAAGAGCTGTCTTGTTGGCATAAGAGCGAAATAGCTGTATAATAGGTAACCAGCGTAAAGATAGACAATTATCCTTCCTTGACTGAGGTCTTGAGCGTATTCTGGACCAAGTAGCCTTGTCACGTACGTTTGCAAATATAGCCTGAGTTGGTGTATTTCGAGGAGATAGCATACGTCGTTCTCCTATAGTTAAAAATAGCCTGAGTTGGCGTATTTTGAGGAGATAGCATACGACGTGCTCATATAGTTGAAAATAGCCCGAGTTGGCGTAGAATGCAGGGATGGTGATGTGGGCGTGTTAGGCCTAATTTTAGCTCTCCCAAAAAGTAGAACTAAATCTCGTGCATTAAATGCGGAGATCTTCCCCCATCTCGCGCATTAACTGCAAAGATGTGCCTCGAGTTCTCTATGAAGAACAACTTTTGACGTGGCATGTGATTTCGTCTCATCTTGAGCGTAAAAGCTCATGTCTGCCTGTGTAGAATAGGCAGCGTATTCCTTGAATGCGTAAAAATGACTTATATCAAGGTTTATGTCACTAAACGACAGTCTGGGTCTCTATGCAGAATCATCATTACAGCCGTCCTCTTGATCGTTGTGTAGTTGTAAACCCCCTCACCCAAAATAGGTATTTTGTGTATATTTTATATTATTATATTTATTATAGATTATTTTAAATATTGAATTTCTTTAGAGTATTCTCTTAGTTAATTAGAAAATAAATTTCTTGATATATTTACTTATATAAATATTTATTTAGAATCATTTTTAGGCTATTTTAGATTTTTGGAAATTTTTCTAGAATTTTTAGTAATTAAAACATAGGAAACGTAAATTTCTAGGACTTCTATGATTTACTATACGACCATACTTGCATGTTGTTCCTACCAAATATTTATTTTAGTTTAAAATATTTAATTATATTTTTCTGTAATTTATTTGGAATTTTAAGAAAGTTATTTAGATTTTTTAAATTATTTAGGATTTATTTGGATATATTTAGTCTTAATATTAGATAGATGCTAATTTAGTGTTAATAGATATTAATAAGATTTTATAAAGTATTTGTATTATCTTTAATTATATTTAAGATTATAAATTATTGAGATAAATTCAAACTCTATTTTAAATTAATTCAAATCCTGAACCTACTAGGAAAGCAACTTCATGCATATCCTATCCTTATTTAAATTCATCATAATCCTATCCAAATTAACCAATCCTAGTTGTATTTAATTAAGTAGTGTCCATCATTATAAATACCTTATCCTTCATATTTTCTTTCCCAAATTCACCTCTTTTTCTTCCAAAAAAATAGTCAAAATTCGTCATAAATTCAGCCTCTTTTTCTACTAGTTATGACGAATTAAAAAGACGATATCTCCTAGCTCCGGACTCCAAACGCGCTCCAGTTTTTTTGTTAAAATCATATCAAGGTTAGTTTTCTGAATATATCAATTATTTTAATAATTTCTGAACCTATTTTTCCAGAAAATTCTAAAAGTGGCAGTTGTCCGAAATCAGAGACGTTTTGGTATTTTTAAGATTTTGGGAGATCCCGAACTCTGAATTATAAATCGTTTGATGTTTCGGAAAGCTGACATGATGAATTTCCAGAAAAGTATTTTTATAGAATTTAAATATAAGTTTATTCTACTGTAAAATTTGTGCAACGTAGACATAAATAGAAAATCACCAAAAACTGTCATCTGCCCTAGTGGACATAACTCTTTACCGACTTGTGATTTTATAAAACCATCGAATATGGTGTTCATGTAGTATTGAAATCTATAGGATTCCATACACAAATCCAGGATTTGAGTTGTTTGACTTTTTGGTCAACAGATTGCCTCGATTTGCGTGCCATGGATCACAAATCCGTAAAGTTGACTTTCTTTGGACCAAAATTAGAGTTTAACAATAAAATAAGATTATAATAAGATTAAAATACTAATTTAAGTTATTTTATTCAGAATTAAAATAGATTAAAATGGAGGAAACTATTCACCCACTTTTGTAACCTAACTTGTTTAATTTATGTGACGGGTAGATCGGACGACGCCTTGAGTTGAGACTTCATCCTTTTCAGACCAGATACCTTGCCAAATTGTTTACAGTACTTTGCATGCTATTTATATTTCTGTTTATTTATTTTATTTCTGTATAGTTCTTGCATGTGTAATTTTCCTCCAGTCATTACTATGTATTAGATATGTTGACACACACATGGCACCTAGTATCATGGGAGGACAATCATTAGGCGTATGGGCTTTTAACCACTCTGGTAAACCGTAGTATATAGTTCACACTACGGGCGTGTGTCGCGCTGGTCGCTACCCCCGCGTTATGTCGATTTCTGGAGTCTCGCTGGTCGCTACCCCCGTGGTATGTCAATTTCTGATGTCCGTTGATGTGTGTGTGAGTTGTGAGATAGATCGAGTAGCCCACCCTTGCCCATACGTCAAAAAGTTGTCCTCATTTGCATTCATATAGATTGTCTTGTACAACGTACTTATTTATTTTCAAATTATATGCATGTTTATTGTATTCAAGTTGGCTCGATTTCTGTATCTTGTTACGTCCCTCTGAGGACCTGGTCCTCTGCCAGGTGTATCTGTTCTTGAGTATTTGCAGGAGTGCAGATTTGGATGGTTATATAAGTTTCATGGATGTCCTCTCTTCGAGCCGTGATTGCTAGCTGGTATTCTTATATGGTGTTGTTGTGTGGTAGTTATTTGTATTTGCTCTTACATTCGAGTTGGTAGTGGATTTGTTTCCATCCAACTATCATCCTTAGATACTTATGTTGAGATCTAGTTATATAGATGCTAGTTATTCATTCATATTGATTTTCGTGGATGGGATTTAGATTGTTCCCTATGACTTGTGATACATTTTATACCACTTGTGGATTTGATATTCATATTACAGCTACGTATGGATTTGGTTTCCATATATTGGAGTTGCCATATCCATGCGGCTGGCATGCTTCTGTGTCCTAGTCCTACGTACTTTTGGGACTGGGGCGTGACATATTTTTTGTGGTGGACCATGCAGGTCAAGAGCATATTGTCTCGGTTATGTTACTGTACCAAACAAGCCTGCACCTAGGACTAGAGTATAGGATCTCATCCTCAATTGACTATGATTCATCTTTCTCCTATCTGTTCTATTTGAACAATTGTATCCTACTTGATTCCTGTACTTCCCAAATAGTTCTTTGAGTATAGCCTTCTGCTAGAATATATGAACCCCTGTTATTAGGATAATAATTAGGGTAGCACACCTATTAAGAATACAATGAGAATATAGACACACCAGCTATAGACTTGCATAAAAAGATAGTGTTTATCCAGACTATAGAACTTTAGTGCTATTCTGGACTGTAGAACTTAGAGGCCCGTACACCGATTTGGTTGCCTTTTGACTTAGACAAGAAATTAGTATGACAATTGTAGAGGCACAACGCCGATCTCCTTGGTGAACTTAGATTATTCAGTACCTTCCTCCATCATAATCAAGCGTACTTATATTTTTACTACCTCGACTTATGCTGCTATTATAGCCTAGTTTTGCAAGCTTATTCTTTTATTAAGCTTGTTCATGACATATGTATTATTGGGGGCCCACACTAATACATTGTCTAAATCAGAATCGGTGTATTATGGTCTGATCAACCGCAGTGCACTTGGTTCGCTCTTTGTATCACTACTTTATGTGGATTGAGATATAGTTGACTCAACTTGTTAGACGAATATACTTGCCCTCTAGACTGGTCAGAGCATATCATGTCAGGTATATAACTGTTCTGATATGAACATGCATATAGGAATTTACCAAAATAAGATTTCAATCCACAACTGCCTTGGCAACTCCCTTTCAAAATTCTTTAATCCCTTCAAATCCCATACTTGTATTATATCACCTCCTCCTTGAACTCTTTATTATTGTTTTCCGTCTTCCCCTATTTCAAAAAAATGAACGTTCGTGCTTAGTATAAGTTTGATACACGAATAGTAATAGATATACTCCATAGGCCAAGCACTCATGATGACAAACAAGAGAGCGTGGCCACAGGAAGCCGTAGATACAGGTATGACCTTAGTTATATGTGTCATTGCATACTCATGACCCCCTTTATGACACGAGATCTTAGGTGCATAGTAGACGTAGAATTATATAGGTGTTGGTTTAGCAGTTATGAGGATATACTGATATTTTACCCAGATGGCATATACGCGATGCTAATAGATGACGCGAGTAGCAGTAGTAGTATTATTTTTCTATTACCATCTCGCCCCCTTGGGTGGCTCATCTTCTCTTCTCTATCCATTCATTATCTCGTGCTTAATTCTCCCTATTGTAGTTACGTCTTTTTCGTGCCAACATGAATTGTTGGTCTACTTCGACCCCATCCTTAGTTTTGTTAGTTAAAACGTAAATGGTTTAGTAGATGATTAATAACTAAATGATGAGTTCTTAATAATAACCCTTATGTATATGACCTATATCAATATCTGTGTCCTCTTATTATTTTAAAAACCATGTATAGCATCCCTTAGGCTAATAGAAATTTGTTAGACTGTTTGAACTAGTTTAAACTTTTAATAGTTTTATAAGTTAGTCAAGACTTTAACTTTTGACCAAAAACTTAGACTATGCCTAGGAAAGAATTGAAGGCACTGGTTACGAATTGACAACTATGACAAATCGCTGGCAAAGTAGCGACAGCTGCAGCTAGACCGTTGTAGTAAAGTAGTCGAAGTATTTGCAGACATATTGGTCAGGTGGCATGGCAGTATTAGACTACGATACTTGACGGTTACAAAGAAAAATCATGGTTGTGAGATTCAAGACAAGTACCCCAAGATTCTCGACCCAATAAATATATTCGTCTTACAACCTAGACAATAGCCTGAAGAGACTGTGATTACTAGTAGAACTTTTGTAAGTTGGGTAGTGTAGACGAGTTAGAGGATAATAGGATAGTGTATGGACAATAAATGAGAAGTGTTAGAATGACAGACCATGATTTTTAGGAAGCACTGCTAGATATGTGTGTAGTGTAATAGCTATAGTGATTATTATGAATATGGGTTAGTGTCAATTTCGAGGACGAAATTTTTGTAAGTTGGGTAGATTGTAAACCCCCTCACCCAAAATAGGTATTTTGTGTGTATTTTATATTATTATATTTATTATAGATTATTTTAAATATTAAATTTCTTTAGAGTATTCTCTTAGTTAATTAGAAAATAAATTTCTTGATATATTTACTTATATAAATATTTATTTAGAATCATTTTTAGGCTATTTTAGATTTTTTGGAAATTTTTCTAGAATTTTTAGTAATTAAAACATAGGAAACATAAATTTCTAGGACTTCTATGATTTACTATACGACCATACTCGCTTATTGTTCCTACAAAATATTTATTTTAGTTTAAAATATTTAATTATATTTTTCTGTAATTTATTTGGAATTTTAAGAAAGTTATTTAGATTTTTTAAATTATTTAGGATTTATTTGGATATATATAGTCTTAATATTAGATAGATGCTAATTTAGTGTTAATAGATATTAATAAGATTTTATAAAGTATTTGTATTATCTTTAATTATATTTAAGATTATAAATTATTGAGATAAATTTAAACTCTATTTTAAATTAATTCAAATCCTGAACCTACTAGGAAAGCAACTTCATGCATATCCTATCCTTATTTAAATTCATCATAATCCTATCCAAATTAACCAATCATAGTCGTATTTAATTAAGTAGTGTCCACCATTATAAATACCTCATCCTTCATATTTTTCTTCCCCAAATTCACCTCTTTTTCGTCCAAAAAAATAGTCAAAATTCGTCATAAATTCAGCCTCTTTTTCTACTAGTTATGACGAATTAAAAAGACGATATCTCCTAGCTCCGGACTCCAAACGTGCTCCAGTTTTTTTGTTAGAACCATATCAAGGTTAGTTTTCTGAATATATAAATTATTTTAATAATTTCTGAACCTATTTTTCCAGAAAATTCTAAAAGTGCCAGTTGTCCGAAATCAGACGCGTTTTGTTATTTTCGAGATTTCGGGAGATCCCGAACTCGGAATTACAAATTCAGAAAGCTGACATGATGAACTTCCAGAAAAGTATTTTTACAAAATTTAAATATAAGTTTATTCTACTGTAAAATTTGTGCAACGTAGACATAAATAGAAAACCACCAAAAACTGTCATCTGTGCGCCCTAGTGGACATAACTCTTTACCGACTTGTGATTTTATAAAACCGTCGAATATGGTGTTCATGTAGTATTGAAATCTATAGGATTCTATACACAAATCCAGGATTTAAGTTGGTTGACTTTTTGGTCAACGGATTGCCTCGATTTGCGTGCCATGGATCACAAATCCGTAAAGTTGACTTTCTTTGGACCAAAATTAGAGCTTAACAATAAAATAAGATTATAATAAGATTAAAATACTAATTTAAATTATTTTATTCAGAATTAAAATAGATTAAAATGGAGGAAACTATTCACCCACTTTTGTAACCTAACTTGTTTAATTTATGTGACGGGTAGATACCTTGCCGCCTTGAGTTGAGTTGAGACTTCATCCTTTTCAGACCAGGCAAGATACCTTGCCAAATTGTTTACAGTACTTTGCATGCTATTTATATTTCTGTTTATTTATTTTATTTCTGTATAGTTCTTGCATGTGTAGTTTTCCTCCAGTCATTACTATGTATTAGATATGTTGACACACACATAGCACCTAGTATCATGGGAGGACAATCATTAGGCGTATGGGCTTTTAACCACTCTGGTAAACCATAGTATATAGTTCGTACTACAGGCGTGTGTCGCGCTGGTCGCTACCCCCACGGTATGTCAATTTCTGGAATCTCGCTG
Organism: Iris macrosiphon; assembly: GCA_036927795.1. Lineage (NCBI taxonomy): Eukaryota > Viridiplantae > Streptophyta > Magnoliopsida > Asparagales > Iridaceae > Iris > Iris macrosiphon. Next base: position 201,371,437 of record JAYESA010000008.1, read on the forward strand.
GTCGCTACCCCCGCGGTATATCGATTTCTGATGTCCATTGACGTGTGTGTGAGTTGTGAGGTAGATCGAGTAGCCCACCCTTGCCCATACGTCAAAAAGTTGTCCTCATTTTCATTCATATAGATTGTCTTGTACAGCGTACTTATATATTTTCAAATTATATGCATGTTTACTGTATTCAAGTTGGCTCGATTTCTGTATCTTGTTACGTCCCTCTGAGGACCTGGTCCTCTGCTAGGTGTATCTGTTCTTGAGTATTTACAGGAGCGCAGATTTGGATGGTTATATAAGTTTCGTGGATGTCCTCTCTTCGAGCCGTGATTGCTAGCTGGTATTCTTATATGGTGTTGTTGTGTGGTATTTATTTGTATTTGCTCTTACATTCGAGTTGGTAGTGGATTTGTTTCCATCCAACTATCATCCTTAGATACTTATGTTGAGATCTAGTTATATAGATGCTGGTTATTCATTCATATTGATTTTCGTGGATGAGATTTAGATTGTTCCCTGTGACTTGTGATACATTCTATACCACTTGTAGATTTGATATTCATATTACAGCGTACGTATGGATTTGGTTTCCATATATTGGAGTTGCCATATCCATGCAGCTGGCATGCTTATGTGTCCTAGTCCTACGTACTTTTGGGACTGGGACGTGACAGTAGTACTCTTTGTCAGGAGTCAGGTTCACTGTTCTGTCTGACAGGTTCATTCGAGGAATACGAAGATTTCCTCGTACAACTTCACGCTGCATTAAAAGCAAACATATTTTACGCCGAAGTGGTGATGTAGCAACCTTTTTACGCAAAGCAGTCTGGAAGCACTGCCTTACGCGGGTTGTTTTGGAGCTCTGTTTTATGCTGAATAACGTTGAATCTCTGATGTACGCCGATGGCTCTGAAGTCATGTTTTACGCCACACAATGCTGGAGCTCTGTTTTACGCGGGCTTTATGCGTGTTGGGGGTTTTACGCGTATAATTCCCCAGCTTATTTTTCATGCTTCTACAAGACCCCCTTCAAAGTTTTCAAATTCCTCGTAATTTGAAATACTTTGAATGAAGCATAAAACGGTCAAATTTGAATCGTTCTGCAAGGCTAATTTCTCGACAAAATTTGGGAATTTATTGGGATTTGGTATGTTCTCTTCTGCCTATATAAAGGCAAGCGAGTGAACCTGTTTCTCCACACTTCCTTCACCAAAAAGAGATATTTGCCGAGATTCGTCGGGATGACCTGAGGAAGAAGAAGATCATGTTCTTTCAGCATGTAAGGAGCCGTAAAAGAAGGCGTCTTCAAGCAAATGTCCTCTGCAATAATGGATCATGGAAGGATATCATAGCTTCCTTTGCTCGGGATAATCAGCAATTTCATATGGTGATTCGTCCAGGAGAGAGGAAGGGTCTCATTGGACCACACAGCTTGCTAGCTGTATTTTTTCCCATTATGAAGCTGGACGTAGATACGCAATGGCGTATGGAGGGGGCTTGAATAATTGATACATGCCCAAACCTCCCGCCATTAATCATTTTCTTGTTCATCGTCCAAAGAATCCGATGAAGGGCCGTGGAAGAAGAAAAAAGATCTACACCAATATGAGAACCTGGCACAACAGATTCCCGGTGTGATCTTAAATGAAAATGAGAAATCCTTTTAGAAAAAGGATTTCCATTATATGTAATCATAAAAATAAAAAATCCTTTGTAAACTGGATTTCCATCATATGTAATCATGATTAATAGATTTGTCTTCTTTTATGCCTTGTTGATTTGTCATATTTGCTGTGTGCAGCTTCGACATGTCTGAATAATTTTACGCTGACCCTGATAAACGATTATCCGATCACGTCCCAACTTTTACGCGTATCGAAAGATGCGTAAAAATCTATTTAGCATTAAGTTGTTTTGAAGATCCAACTGTCATGCTATTTTAGGACGAGGAGTCACGTAGAATTCTGAACTGTCACTTCTCTGAGAGGAAGAATTTCTGTTCAGAATATCATCTTCAAGAATGGTTTCCCCGAAAATACCTTGAAATAGGGCAAGAAATGTCCGCTGAACAGGCCATATTTGAACCTAGATGTAAAGGATTCTGGCCAGACTTCGAACGAACTTCCAATGGCCCAAGAAGAAGAGTCATCTTCGAATGTTGACCTCTGTGCGTTTTCAGGCACTTGGAATATTTTATAGCCAAAAGGAGTATTTTCTACGTAAACCCTTGTAATTGGCTTTCTTGAGTATAAGACCCAAATTGTCCAAATATACGCGTACTTTGTCCTGCGTAATTTTAAGATATGCGGAAAGTCATAGATCCGTAGCATCTGTATCTTCTGAGCGTAAAACCGTACATCTGTAGCCTCTGAGCGTAAAACCGTAGATTTGTAGCCTCTGAGCATAAAATCGTAGATATGTAGCCTTTGAGCGTAAGATCGTAGATTTGTACCTTCTGAGCGTAAAAGCTCCTGAGCATAACATCATAGGTCTGTAGCTTTTGAGCATAAAAGCTCCTGGGCGTAAGGTCGTAGATTTGTAGCTCCTGAGCGTATAGCATGGATCTGTTTATGCAGTATGACTGTCCGTCTTCTTTTTTAAATGATAGGCTGACGTGGTCCCAAATCATAATCGACTATTAAATATCGAATTTGGTTAGGGATTCGAAGAGTTATCAGAACTCTATAAATAGCCCAAGGTTTTGAGAGAGAAACCCTTTATCTGTCTTTGCAAAACCCTTCGTCTCTTTGAAAACTCTTCATCTTTGTCTCTTTTCTGAGAACTTTGAGTTTAGCCATGGCACCGAAACAAGCTTCTACTACCAAGGGAAAGAAAACTGTTTCCTCATCTCGCTCTTCTGCTCAAGCACGAGCAACTTCGATTAGGCTGAGCGAGTCCCGATCTGAACGAAGTGCTCCTCCGACGAGCTGCGCTCCAGGCATTACAGGTAAAGGACTTCGAGAGGAAAAACCCTTCGTGCACGTTGTACGTGAACGCGCAAGGTCATCTTCTGTGCTAAGGGCCTCTTTGAGGAAGATGATGCACAGAGATGTTTTATCATTATGTCCACATTCCTAATGTGCCAGCGTAAAACTCCATATTTTCGCAGTCCGACGTAAAAGCTCAGACTGTCAAAATTTTGGTGTATACGACAAAATCTTGCGTTTTACGCACTGGCTGTAAATTCCAGTGTAAAGCTTAAGTTTTTGGCAGTCTGGCGTAAAAGCACAGACTGTCAGGTTTTGACGTAAACTGCCAACCTTGCATTTTACGTACTGGAAATAAATTCCAGCGTAAGACTCAAGTTTTTTGCAGTCTGGCGTAAAAGCACAGACTGTTAGTCTTCGGCGTATACTGCAAGAGTGTAGCATTTAGCGTAAAACTGACTTGTTTTCTTGCTTCTTGCAGTGGACCTGCAGATCCCTCTTTTGGCTGAAGTGATGGGCTCTGCTGCCGGGATGCTGAACTCCAATTATCTGGAGGACTTGTCCAATGTGATATTCCCTATTTTCGGAACCAAGTATCCTAAAGAAAGGGGAACTCTGATCTCGTCCCAAGGAGAACGAATGTTGCTGAGTATGATCAGTGGAGAGCCCCTAACATACATAGATGGGACTGAATATAAGAAACCAGCTTTCTTATTTGGGGATATGATTGATAAGCAATCCCAGACGAAACCCAAGAAGGAAGATTGGGTGTTTACTGTTGAGGGCACGGTCATGTATCTGCCTAGGATGCCCAGAGATTATCCTATCTTAGCATTCTTCCATGCCACACATCCTAGGAAGATGATATGGACTCTGACTCCAGATCTTCATGGGCGGCCAGGGAATATCTCATACAAGGAAGGATTGAACCGAGGATTCTTTGTGAGCAGTCCTTCAGGCCCTGTTATGCCTTTCAGAGGGTTACTGCCGGTCAGCGTCCCAAGTGAAGATACTTCACTGATCCAGCCGGTTCAAATATTGACTTTCTGTAATGACTTCATGGGGCAGGGAGGAGTGTACCCTAAGGTTAATCCTCGGACCAGTGGGTGGCTTAGCCCCGGGAATCTTCGATGGGCCAGTTTAACTGCCTGGGCCCTGAAGCACTTCCAGACAGAGTTGGAAAGCATTGGCTTGTTCGGGGCTGTGAGTGCCACCATTGTTGGGCTACCTCTCAACCCCAACTTGTTCTTGGCTTTGATGGAGCGGTATAACTCGCTCACTAAGACTTTCGCCAATCCGCTAGGGGAGTTGGGCCTGGCCCTTCATGAGATGGCAGAGATTTCAAAGCTGCCAATAGAAGATACTCCTTATGAAGAGTACGTCCCCACAAACAGGGAACTGAGAGATACAAACCCTCGGGCAGTAGCAGTATATCAAGAGCTGATGAGCCACTATCTTGTATGCACCACCTTCTATGGGGAGCCCTCTGATTTAGCCCATGTCAACAAATGGGTATCCTACCTCTTCTTCCACCGGGCCAGAAATGCTAAGCCGGACAAGGTTGTAGATAGCAGAGATAAGCCCTTGAACCTCCTGAGCATGCTTAGTGCCAACACGGTCGATAACCTTATTGAAGACGCAGGGGCTTCAGATTATTTTCTCGATGAGGAGATAGGAGGTTATCCTGCAAGCACTAAAGCCTACAGTTATATGAGGCACTATCGCAAGCCTCTGTCAAGGGAAGCTCAACTGGCTAGTTTTCTCTCTGTTTGGTTACGCCGATGGGTAGTGCCTGGCATCGCGTCTGTGGATCGCATTCATCGCAATACCTTATGGTCCGCTGTGCGTTTGGTGTTCGGAGCAAGACTGGGCCTGCTCCCTGCCATGGTATGTCGGATACAAGCTGGCCTGAGGGCCCTTACTGATGGGCTGCTTGCAGATGATACCCAACGTGAAGGATTTCCTAGAGTGAAGTTACCATTTCTATATCTGATGGGATGGTTAATCCTTCACAACACCAGGGTGATGTCTTCCGACTTTGCCAGCGGTTCAGGAAATAATTTCTTGTTGAATTACAAGAATTCCCTTTGGAATGTGACCAGCATCATCGATTGCCGGCAAGCAATAAATTTTGCTCATGGTTGGAAGCTCTTCTGCATCGTCCCCCTGTACAAATCAATCAACAGGGGACGAAAATTCAGGATGCAGGTCAGGGGAAGACTATTCTTTCTCCTGAAGCTTTTTACTGGTTGGTCTGCATTAGACCTTCCCACCTGCTATACATGAGTGAGGACCGCTGCTACTTGGAGCCCTATCTGCCTAGCCGGTTCGCCAGGAAATTTGGGTATGACCAATTGCACGTGGGGAATGCTATCACTAGCTTTAAGTTCAAAGGTGGACTTGTTAATGGAGCTAGAGGATGGCGGTACTTCATAATGGGTTGTACCGGAGCATTCATTGCTGTGCCCGCGACTTCTCTCTCCATGGAGTTGCGCATCCTTCACTCGTACGCGCAGTTTTATGCGTCCATCAATAACTTCCATCGTGATTTTGATGTACATGGAATCTTCAGGATGCCTTCCCATAAGTCCACTGGAAGAGAGGAGATCCCATCTGTCTCCTCTGATGAAGGTGAAGACACTGCCGGTACAGACGACTTCTTGTTGATAATACCGAGAGGCATAATAGCTCGGCCAGCAGAGCCTCTCGTTATCTCCAATAAGCGAAAGGCTTCCACTCTGAAAGAGCCTTCCCCCCGCAAGAAGAAGAAGACTGCCGGAGTTCCTAAAAGGACTTCCACCAAGGGGGGCGCTAGGAGTGAGCTTGTTGTTTCCCCTATTGGGGATTATTCTTTGATCAGAGGTCCTTCACCTTTTAGAGAGGAGACCTCCATAGTTCCGGCTGACAGTGCTGGAGATTCTTTGTTCGAGGTTGCCGCTACTACCGCTACTGGTAGTACTTCGAGATCGCCTTCGAGGCCGAGCGTAATAAGATTCACTATACCTTTATCCAGACAAATAACGAGAATAATCCCTCCTTCGTCTGTAAGTATTTCCAGCGAGATTCTGCCTGATGAACCAAGAGTGGATCTGGGTGATGACTGGGATGATTACCCTCAGACATCATTTGGTGCACCCTCTTCTCCAGGTATGACATCTTGTTTAGCATCATTAAGAAATAATTTAGCTGTACAGGCTGCAGATGCAATATACATGCCATCGGCCATGGATAAATGTTGTCTTCACACTTCTTTCGGGAAAATTAACATCAAATTGATATTAACTTTTCCTTATCTTATTTGTAGGTGAAGAAATCTTGGGGGAGGGCGGAGTTGACACAATTTCTGACTTTGTTGCGGATCCCGTTGATAAAATGACGGTGCCCGACGTCGAAGAAGCATGCTTTGAAGCTGCCGATCTTCCGTCTATAACATCCTCGGATGTCATCCCGCCAGTAGCAGTTCAAACAATATCAGAGAAGGATGAGCCCATTGTCTCAACTTTGCCTTCTTCGTCGAGCATGCCAGCAACTGCGACCGTTGTTGGCGCCTCTTCTTTTGTTGCGCCATCTGTTGAAGCGACGACTGTGGCAACATCCTCTGCAGTCATTCCTGAAGGAAGATTTATCGGTATTGCAATCACTCCCAGCGTACATCCGATCTTTGCTGTGCTAGTTGAACAATGTACTAGCATATTCTATCCAACTTTGATAGAACTGATATCCATGGTACAGGAGAAGAACCTAAGCTTTGATGCTCTGAAGACGTCCTCCCAGCTTACTATAGCGCCGATTAGAAATTTCCATGACGCTGAAAGAGATGATACGCTGGAGCAAATAGTTAATGGTTTAGAACAACCTATTAACGAATATTTGCAACTATCCCGAGGCAGCATCGACGATCTGGTTCAGGCTGAGTATGACTCCCTAACTGCAAAACTTGCTCAGCAGATAGAATTGCTAAATAAATCCATCCAGGGACAGCAACAAGAGATGGATAATGAGCAAGCAGTCTTGGTGGAGGTTATTCCTCAGCTAACTAAGTACCAGGCCGAACATAAGGAAAATGAAGCGAGGGTTCGAGAATTAGAAGCTGAGCTCGCTCAGGCAAGGGAGAGGCTTCTCAAGACGTCGGTAGTTCATGATGTGTTTGAGGGCCAAATGAAGACAGCTCAGTAGAAATTGGCACATGCGAGTGTCATCCGCGCAAGTTATGTTAATTCTTTGTCCGAACTATCTTCCTTGAATAATGATGAAGCAAGGCTGGAACGGGCTCGCGCTAACATCTTGAACTCCGGGAATGAGAGGATGGCTGCTTTGGCAAAACAGATTCATGACTTAACTGCTCCTCCCGAATGATGTACCTTTTTGTTTTCTCTATAATTTGCTATTCTCAGAGATAATAAAGATACTTCTTCCGACTTTGTGGACCCATCATTTTGGAATGCAAATGATAGGCTAGGATGAAAGTGATATCAGAGGTAGTATGAACATGATATACTTTAGATAAGGCTTGGCTGAATGTAAATCTATTCAGGAGTAATATGAACCTAACAGAATATAATCCAACTAAATTTGTATAAAAAACACTATCAGAGGTAATATGAATATGATAGGTTTACAAATTAGTTAAGCAGATATATATATTCAGAGCTCATATGTACCTGATATAATATGATCTAACTAACCTTTGTAAGTAGTGTCGTCAGAATGAAATCTTTACCACACTTCGTTAAGCAAAGGAGATCAAGCATAGTACTTCTTCGGGAATTTGCCGTTGATAGGAGCCATTATCAGAACTTTATTAGGCTTGGCTCATTTGTAACCGCCATTTTGAGAATGTGATTTCAATCACATAAGGGCCCTCCCTTTCTTTGCGATTGTTTGTGTGAACTTCGAATATTGTACTAGAGATAACATGGATGTAGCACAATATCGTATTTGTTGAAGACATCCCACTGGGGGATCTTTGGTGGACCTATTACTTCTTGTGCACAGGAGTGCAAGTAATAAGTTCGAAACAAGACCTATCAGAGGTAATATGGACGTGATAGGTTTTGTGGGTAGTCAAGACATCCTGCTGTGGAGAAAAAAAATGTCGACCCACTACTTTTTGCGCACGTTAGTGCAAGTAATAGGTTTGAGACAAGTCCTGCCAGAGGTAATATGGATGCCATAAAATATGACTCTATGGGAAGAGAGGAGAGACACATTTTAGATAAAATATGAACATGACCTGACTTTTTCTTTGCTGGGGAAAAATGAGGATAGTTCAGAGGTAATATGAACATGAACAATTTGTTCTCATTGAGGGCATCCCACTATGGGGTTTTTGTGGACCTATTACTTCTTGTGCACAAGATTGCAAGTAATAAGTTTTAAAACAAGCCCTGCCAGAGGTAATATGGACGTGGCAGTTTTTGTGGACCTAACACCACTGGCGTACTTAGAGTTTACGGATGTTAAGTTGAGATGACAACCGATATTAGAGGTAATATGGACATGATAATCGATAGTCGAATACGGAAGGTTTGCTCAGAGGTAATATGGACATGGAAAACTCATCCTGAGAGAAATATTATGACAGTAGTTCAGAGGTAATATGGACGTGAACTGATTGATAGCAACAACCTGGGAGGTTTACTCAGAGGTCACTTGGACATGGCAAACTCAGCTGGGGAAAGAATGTTTGGACAATAGTTCAGAGGTAGTATGGACGTGGACCGATATCCAAAAAAATTACTGGAGAGTGATTTACTAAAGGTTGCTCCTCTGGGGAGATTTTAGGGATTCATCATCTAGTACTTCTTGAAGGAGGAAATTGTCACGTTGGAATGAGATCAATTTGCAGTGGCCGTCTCCTTGTTTATAAATACAGAGTGATGACTTTGGCGTCGATCAACTCCTGGATTCTCCTTTTTAGTATATAGCACGCCCTTGTGGGGTGATGAATGTACCAATAAAAGAGGCAATATTCTGGGTCATCGATCTTGCCAGCCCTTTCAGGGTATCTGATGTTGGGTAGCCGAAGCCTGTTTTCCTTCATCAATATGTTGAAGATTTCAATGATGTCAT
>JAYESA010000008.1:201385426-201517926 GCA_036927795.1 Iris macrosiphon
TATTATTATTATTGATGTTGTGGTGTTTTAGCAGCAGTTGTTTAGACTTTGGTGTTGTTAGATTTCTGTGTTATCTTATCGTGCTTAGATTCATGATAGAGTACATTGTGATTATCATTATGATATTGCTCCTCCGTTTGGAGTTGAGATCTTGACAGGTTTATATTGATTGCGTGAGATTGTTAGCTAGATAGTTGACCTAAACAGCGTTCTATCGTCGATGCTGCGGCGTAGGCTGGACGTACCCATGACTCATGCCCGATTTTTTGGATGCGGGTCGTGACACATTTTTGGTGGCGGCCCCATGCAGGTCTCTATTCGCAATTAGTACGATGTCGTGGTGGTACAACAATTTAGTTGTACTGTTGCGAGCCTGCTATAGGATCTAGGACCTAGGATGAGAGTGTACACAATCACGACTAGGAATAATTTCAATCAAATTATTCTGAAATTTGCTTCTTTTGAAATATTACTGTCCTTCTTTGATGATATCGTATCTTGCACTGTATTGACTTCTTTTGATCTATGTTCAGGATGCCTTCGAAGACACGATCTCATCATACCGTTCCAGCAGTTGTTACTGAGAGGTCTGCTACCTCTCGTCCAGCTCATATTCAGGCATCTGCTACCGCTCCACTCACCACTCCTGCGGTCGAGGGAGCATCTGCTTCTCTCGGGGATCCTCCTCCACTTGTCGATCCGAGGACTACCCCAGTCGTTCCGGTGGTTCCTCCACCACTTCCTGTACCAGTAGATGCTGCGTAGTTGTTTGCGTTCTTCAAGGAGATGATGGACGCGCAGCACCGTCAGGTGGATGTGATGAGGTTGGGCATTAAGAACGCCCACCAGGTAGCCATGACGGCAGTGGACAGAGTGGCACAGATTCAGCCACAGGCAGATCAGATTCAGCGCCCGAGGCCGGGCAACATCATTGACTTCCATAGGATGCGGCCCAAGGAGTTTCCCAGTACAGAAGGGATCATGTACGCAGATGACTGGAAAGAGCAGATTGAGGGGATTTTTAGGCTAGCACAGATTCCAGACAGCATACAGATAGAGGCAGCGGACAGTCAGATGTTCGACCTTGCTTTGACGTGGTATCGCACTGATACGAGGATCGCGACACCAGGGCTTACTTGGGAGGATTTTAAGAGGATTTTTAAGGAGAAGTTTTTCTCAGATGTGGCGCTCAGTGTTTGGAGAGCCAATTTGAGGCACTCGTCCAGGGGAGCATGCTAGTGGACGAGTACGCAGCGAAGTTCTGCCGTCTGGGCAGATTCGTGGAGGGCTTGAGTGAGGCAGCAAAGGCGAGGAAGTTTCAAAAGGGCTTGGTCATGGCGGTCAAGTCTTTGACTAGGAGCAACCATGAGGCGACTTTCGAGTAGATAGTAGAAGATGCTCAGACAGCAGAGGATGACTTGGAGCTCAAGAACAAGAGAGGCAGGGATGATTCAGGTAGTGCGAGTGGCAGTGCGGGACCAGCTAAGCGTCCCTATGGGCAGAAGGCAGCGCAGCAGGGTCAGGATCAGAGGGTGCCCACTTGTGCCTACTGCGGGAAGGCAGGACACACTTGGGATGTTTGTAGGAGGAGGCTGAAGGTATGTTTGTTTTGTGGATTCGCTGCTCACCAGATGAGAGATTGCTCCCACTGCACCTCAATTTGGTGGAGCACAGGATTGGAGAGTTGGAGCTAGGCCATCTATGGCACATCATCATGCCCCACACCAGAAGAGGGATATACCCCAACAGGGCAGGGCTTATGCGTTGACGGTCGAGGAGGCCGATGCTACGGGTGTCGGGTTAGCAGGTCTGTCTTTTTGTTCTTCTTTCTGTCCTTTCCATTCCTTGTGGTGTGTTTCGTTAGTACCTGTTAGACTTCTTTGTGCTGTGGTAGATAGTGTAGTGACCCTGATTGAGACTGTGATAACACGACCAGTAGGACCATAATCTTGTATATTATTTAGGTAGAATTTCTTGACTGTGATTGTTGGGGGTTTGACCTAGAGGGAGTACGATTAACTTTAAATTTCGAGGACGAAATTTTCTAAGGAGGATAGGCTTGTCACTACCCCATTTCCAGAGCCGGATATTTTTTTATTTTAATTTGTATAATTGTGTATTTATTATAAATAATTGTATTATATTTAATTGATGGTTGTATTATTTTTTTTATTGATTGTTTTAGGGTTTTGTCTAGCCTGGACCCATGTCAGACCCTAGTGGACCCATATCCGACCCAACCCGCACCCTTGTGAGACCTATTTTTGGGTTTAGAATATTTATTATATTTTTAGTGGGTTAGTTGGAGAGATTGGGAGTTAGTTTGAGTGCTTTTGGAACCCCAAACCCAAAATCCAAGTTAGGAGGGCATTTTGGTCATTTGGACTTTGTGAAACCCCTTTCCTACACATGGCCGACCCTATTCTTTCCCATACCCGACCAAAACCACAGCAGCCCCTATTTCTTCCTTCCCACTTCTTCACTTCTTCTTCTTCTTCTTCTTCTCCATTCTTTCTTCTTCCTTTCTTCTTCCCATATCCAAGTGAGTGCTCTATTTCTTCTCTTTCTTCTTCTATTCTTCATGGATGTTAACTCTAACCCTATAATTTTCCCTAACCTAGGTGCGTAGAGCTTAGATTGGGTGTTGGAGCTTGGATTGGAAGCTTGGAAGCTTGGTTTGGTGGATTTGGAGTTTTTAGAGACTTTGGCTTGGGATTCCAACTTTCAAGAGGTAAACCCTGATTTTCTCCCTTGTAATTACTCTTATATAGTGTAATTAATAGTATAGAACCTTTCTAAACCTTAGGGCTACCGTGGGAGGAAGTTGGAAGTAGTTTGGTAGTGTTTTGAGACTTTAACACTAGGTTTTATGTCAATTTCGGGTGAAATCCGAGATTGGCCCAATTTTGGGTGATGCCCTAGGTTAGACAGATCAAGGTAGACATTGTCGGTTGTCTTGAGGGTTAGTGCGTGTCTCCGTTCGGACACGTGAAGTCGTGTCGCGGAGAAATGAGCGTTTTTGGGGTTTTCGTCGTTGCCAGTTCTATGTGCGTGCGTATTTTTACCACGGACCTAGAATCGACGAGTTAGCATTTTTTCTAGGATCTAGACATCGTTTAGAACCCGTGGGTAAATTTTGGGCCGATTCCGAGTTGGTTTGGTGTGCGTTTCAGGAGGTTTTCCGAACCCACACCACGTGTTCGTCGAAATGACCGAACGACCATTTCGACTTGGTTTCGTAGTTTCGGGCTTGTGCGCGCATTGGGTTAGCTTTATGGAGTGTGTGCTAGAGTTCTCGGGTTATATTATATATATATATAGGTGTTTGTGTGCGTCGGGATCGTTGTGTGCGTGTTGGTGAGTGTTGTGAGTGTTGTGTTGTGTGTTGTGTGTGTTGAGTGTTAGAGTGTCTATATATGTATATATATTTATATATATATGTATGTGTGTCTCTCTCTCTCTATATATATTTATAAATATGTGTTTATATATATATGTGTGTGTATATATATATTTGTGTATGTGTAATAAGTGAGTGCTTGTGTATATATATATGTATATGTATATGTATATGTATGAGTGTGCGTGTGTGTGTGAGTGTGTGTGTGTGTATATATATATATATATATATATATTTGGATTTGTGTGTTTATATATATATATATATATATATATATATATATATATATATATATATATATATATATAGATATATATATATATATATATAGATATGTGTGTGTGTGTGTTTATATATATATATATATATATATATATATATATATATATATATATATATATATATATATGTTTATGTTTGTGTAGTTGTGTGTGTGTGAGGGTGTGTGAGAGTGAGTGTGTGTGTGTTGTGAGCGTGTGTGTGTGTTGTGTTTATATATATATATATATATTTATGAGTGTCTGTGTGTGTGTGTATATATATATATATATATATATATATATATATATATATATATATATATATATACATGTGTGTGTGTGTTTATATGTGTGTACTTATATACATAAGTGTGTGTGTGTGTTAGTATATAGATGTTAGTGTGTGTGTATATATATATATATATACTAGTGTAGATAAATATATATGTATGTTTGTATATATATATATAGATATATATATATATGGGCGTGTTTATGTGTGTGTGCGTGTGGCAGTGCGACGAGGCAGTGAGGGGGGGGGGGTAGCGAAGTGCGCAGCACAGCGAGCAGTGCACAGCAGCAGGCAGCAGCAGCCACAGTGCCGTGGCAGCGCCGCGGCAGCAGCGCGCTGCCATCAGCTCCAGCAACAGCTCCAACAGCAAGCGCAGCAGCAGGGCGTAATGTTTGCGCAAGCGTGGCGAGGCCTAGCTTAGCGCAAAACCGAGGGGGCTCTGTATTTCTAGATGAATAGATAGATTTATAAATAGATAGATGGATTAAAAGATGTTAGATTGATAGATAGATAGATATATAGATAGATTCATAAATAGATAGATAGATACATAAATAGATAGATGGATAGATAGATGGATTAATAGATGAATAGATAGATAGATATCTAGGTAGATAGATATCTAGATAGATAAATATATATATAGATAGATAGATAGATAGATAGATAGATAGATAGATAGATAGATAGATATCTAGGTATATAAATAGATATACATAGATAGATAAATAGATATATAGATAGGTATATAGATTGATAGATAGATGGATATATAGATATCTAAATAGATAGTTAGATAGATAGTTAGATAGATAGATAGATACTAAATAGTTAGATAGATAGTTAGATAGATAGATACTAGATAGATAGATAGATAGATAGATAGATAGATAGATAGATAGATAGATAGATATATCTATATGTATTGATATATATACATATAGCTAGATAGATGCATATATATAGCTATGTATATATATATATATATATGTGAGTTTGGGTATATATATAGGTATATGTGTGTTTGTGTGAATAGATATATATATATATATATATATATATATATATATATATATATATATATATATATATATATATATATATATATATATATATATATATATATATATATATATATATATACGTAGGTATGTATATATATATGTTAGGTATATATTTTCTAGCCTAGATTATTAACTAGGAGTATATCTATATGCTTAAATAGCTAACTAGAGGGGTAGTTAGTGAGATATTGGAGGGTATCTCAATACCTTGAGATATCAAGGTATCTCAATACCTTGAGATATCAAGGTATCTCAATACCTTGAGATATCCAAGGTATTGAGTTTCGAGCGGGGTTTTTGAGCAATTGCCTAGGTTTGAGTTTAGAGATAGGTTTTTATGTATATGTGTACATATTTACGCGTGCTAGCATATGTTTTAGCGGGTTTAGACGGGGCGTATAGCGTAGGTTGAGGTATCGGATACCGAGGGTATCCCAGCATCTCAAGGAGGCGAGTTTGAGGGTTTATTAGCTTAATGACCTAGTTTTGCCCTAGAATTTTAGGGGCACCCTAGTTTGACCTAGAGTTGACCGTAGTTGACCCGGTTGACCGCCAAAGTCAACTTTTGACCTAGTTTTGACCTAGGGTTGACATTTTGGACCCAGAGTTGACTTTTTATCCAGATTTCACCGGTTTGACCCGTTTGACCTAGAACGACCCTAGAAGCCTAGTTTTAGTTATTTTATATCTGTTTAACTCATTAGAAACCTGTTTAACCTTGCTTTTCGCAATAGGTCCTTGCGATACCAGTTCGGATCGTTAGTTGCTCAGGACGTCAGGCGAGTACATTCTCTGATAGTTTTCATTATCTGATGATTATTATGATTCAGCTTCTAGTATAGTATCATCTGATTTTTCTGACACAACATGGGACATGGACTGTTATTTTTGGATTCATTTACTTGCGACATGTATATTTTATGCTTCTAGCCTATATTCTGGAATCACCTACAGGCATCACTACAGGCATCACTCATGTTTCAGGCTGGACTCATACTTGATTTACGTGTCGGGTCTTGGATTTACTTGTACTAGTCGGGATGGGGAAATACTCGAGTTGACATATAAACATTCCCATATGGAATCATCAGGAATCACCCTCTCTTGTCTAATCTGGAATGATAGCAGCCGCACACCCAGTGTACGGTGAGCTGTACTTACCCCCTAGCCGTTTACATATCGAAACAGGTATTTCAAAGACACGAGTTCATTCTTTATAGTCTGGACTCTCTTGCATTTCTTGCTGGTCTCACTTATAGTTTTTGGACTTGACTCATTACATGTATTCCATGCTGGACTCACTACACGTTCTTGTGCACAGACTTACTCTTAGTTTAGATTTCTTGTATCATGCATCTTTACCTTTATGCACCAGTGATATGTATATATTTTTTGTTTCATAGTTTATTTTCTTCACCTTGCTACTTGCTATAACTGTTTTATAGTTTTTATCATTTAACTGGAACTGCTGTTAGAGGTGTACTTGCTCCAGTCCTGACTGGACATATTTTTTCCAGAGTATCCGGAGGATTGGTGTCCAACGTTTTATGGACCTCAGTCTGTCGATGGTGCAGACAGGGACCCTCTAGTTTAGGAGTAATTTCTGGGTTGGTAGCCGGGATCACTAGGACCTGTTGTTGTTTTGATTAGCTTTTAGCACCAGATTTGTCTCCGATTTTGGATTAAGACCTTATTTTGTATATGATTCAAGATGTATTATTATTATTATTGATGTTGTGGTATTTTAGCAGCAGTTGTTTAGACTTTGGTGTTGTTATATTTTTGTGTTATCTTATCGTGCTTAGATTCGTGATAGAGTACATTGTGATTATCATTATGATATTGCTCCTCCGTTTGGAGTTGAGATCTTGACAGGTTTATATTGATTGCGTAAGATTGTTAGCTAGATAGTTGACCTAGACAGCGTTCTACCGCCGATGTTGCGGCGTAGGCTGGACGTACCCACGACTCATGTCCGATTTTTTGGGTGCGGGTCGTGATAAGATTCGTGAGAATCTTCTTGTATAATCGGTCTATTCCGCATTCGATCGAAGACTATCAGATGCTGATCATTCCGAGTAGGTGGAACAATAAAGACAGATTCTTCATGTGGCCCATATGTCGTGACAATATTCGATGTTGACGCTACTTCCCATATGATCTTCCCATGCTTGGTAGTTATGGGCACTAAATTTTGATTTTGACCCCTATCTTTGCGTTTCTGGATCAAGAAATCATGCAAATCAGGGGGATTAACAGAAGAAGAAGGCTTATGTTGCCTTTTTACATCAGTAGGCCTGTGGAGATTAGGAATCAGAACCCTCTCTCTGCCATAGAAATACAGCAGTTGTCACGCCCCAGTCCCAAAAAATCGAGGGACTAGACACGTGGCAATGGCCAGCAGCACACACCGATGGACAAACGCAATTTAATGGATCCATCGGGGCATACTTAAGCTGTATTACAACAATAATCAGGGTCTACTAATACATCATGTCAAAACTAATCTCATCTACAGAAGAATATATCAAATCAACAAAAGGAAATAAAATATCAATATCAAGTCATAAGTAATTAAATCGGGGAACAACCCGATAATCAAGTCTGTTACAATTGTTTGTTAAACAAGAAAGTAAATAACATCACTGACTGAGTATGAAAGAACATATACTCAGAGAAATCCATGGCAATCACCTAGTCCTTGGTTACTGGTTCTGCTCCAGTACCTGCTCCTGAACCTGTTTCTGCTCCTGCTAATGCACCTGTCCTGTAAACCTCTGAGTGGATCTTCTCTGCTAATCCTGGGGACATAATCTGGATCCAGGTCCTCAGGGGACATAGCAAGGTACAAAATAACTCATGCCAAAAATAAATAAAGCAGTGCAGCAATAAATAAAGCAATAAGATAGACTATATAAACAGGCTAAGTGAAATGCAAGATGAGAGCAGCACTAGAAACTCAGGCTGAAACCACTACAAGCTCTGTGTCGGGGAGCCGATAGCAGTAATAATAAGTAGTGGGCCAAGCTCGGGTTTAGAGTCTTGAGCACCGCATTAATAGGGGTTATATATATATAAGATCAGCCTGTAGCCTGTGTGTCTCTCCCCACCCAATGTAATCACACGTCTTATGTCCATGACACGCAAGATCAAAACTAATACAGCAAATCATAATAAAATCTAAGCATATAATGTCTATGTCAGTCCTGCATCCTATACAGAATCACCACGAATATCTCAGGATGATTCTGTCAAATGTATAGTGTCAAGTGTCCTGGGTATAATGTACTTGATAAAGCAAGTACTAGAATGCAAAGGGTTTCGGTATCCATTTCTACTTGACTTTACACAACCCGCGTACGGTGTTGGCACCCGACTATTAATCGGACGCTAAGTAAGTCACATGGTCCTAGGTTTTAAGCATGTTGAACAATATATATATCAAGAAAATAAGTAGCAAAACTGCAGGATTTTGGCAAGTTACATTTGCCTGGGGTTTCGGCTCCAATTGTGGCTCTGACTTCAGTAGAATTTGCAGGGAGTACTCCGGTTGCTGAAATAAATATTACCATCAAATCCAGAAAATATCAATCAGCTAAAAACGTCTGTTCTTGAGTCCAATTTGGACACAGGGGCAAAAATGACATTTCAGGGCAAAACGAGGTCCAAATATGGGCCGCTTTGCACCGAAAAATGTACCAGGGTCAAAGGTCTCCAAATTCGTCCAACTTAGTGTCAACAGGTCAGGAACGATAATACGAACCCAAGGAAACTTCCAGAATTGGATTCCGATGAGCCGATCACAAAATTGCCCGTCAAGTGGAGCCTGTGGGGCCCACGACACACGATTTTGTCAACGTTCTTAGAATCGAACCAAACTTGGGTCACAGGACCAGCGTATTGCTAAGAGTCCGATGGCGCAAGTTTCATCTCGATCCGACGTGTGTACACTAAGTTACAACGAGAACCAGAAAGGTCGGATACGGGGCGGTGTCGGCGGATACGCATTAATTCCGGTATGCACGCACATCTGAATCATCTTCTGCAAAATCATGTACGTCCGTATCAACGACGCGCACGTATCGGTGAAGACCACACGCGACCAAGTCGTCCCGTTTGGCGGGGCGCACTCAGTTCCGGGGTGAAAAGGGCGTTGGTTTTCCTGTTTTTGGATCGCGGTTCGCTATCACCACAGGTCGCGATGCATCGAGCGGGTTGTACGGGCACCGAGAGGGTCACGCAGGGTTCGTGTCACAACTGACGGAATCAAAAATGGGGCTGCGAGGAGGGAGAAATGAGTACCTGAATAGGGCTCCGAAAACTGAGAATTCACGTGTCCGACACGTGTCCGAGTCAGATCTAGGGTTTAGGGTTCGAGCTTCGTCGGTGAGTTGCTGCTGGCCAGGGCGACTCGACCAGGAGCTGGGCGGCTCGCTGGAGGCTGGCGGCGAGGCGAGCGGCGAGGCTGGGGGCGATAGCGGAGCTTAGGGAGTAGAGGGGAGCGGTGGCCGGCGCTGGGGCAGAGGGAGGAAGAGAGGGGAGAGGGTTGGACGGAGTCGGCTGGGACGGCGGGGGATCAGGCAGCCGGAGGTCGGGGGAGAGGCGGATCTGGAGGGCTGCGACGTGGCGGAGCAGGGTCGGGCGGCGGAGGCGGTCGAGGGCCGAGGGGAAGGCTACTGTGGGGGGTCTGGAGCTGGCCGGAGCGGCCGATTGCTGAGGGCTGAGGGCTGAGGTGCTGCGCCGGGATTCGGGGGCGGAGCTGCTCTGCGGGAAGCTGGGTCGGCCGGAGTCGGGGTGACTCGCGGAGGGCGGTGCTATGTGGATCGTCGGCTAGGGCACAGCCGGAGGAGGGTTTTATAGAGGTGGAGGAGGGAGGTGGCTAGTCGGCCGACGGTTATGGGTTGGGGAAGAGGCGGCCGCGGTTACGCGGGGAAGACGGAGTGACGGCCGGCGGCGTAACGGCCGGAGGCGGTCGGGAGGGGAAACGCTAGGGTCGTGCTGGGGGAGATGAGAGGTTGCGGGTTTCGGGTCTAAGCGGGTCGGGTCTGACACGGATCCGACCCGCTAAGGGGTTGGGCCGATTCGGGTAGACCGGCCGGTCCGGTTCGGTTTAATAATGGGTTCGGGTAAACCGGTTTAATTAATTTGGTTTATTTAAATCAATAGTTTTTAAGGCTTTAAAAATCCATCCAGGGTCCAATAAATTCCCGAAAAATTACCCTATGTTTAGTTTTCTATTTTACACCATAAAATATTATTTTCATAATATTTTAATATTAATTAATAACATTTAAAAATCCTTTAATTAAAAAATACCTTGATTTTAATTCCAAAAAATCTCAAAAAATTACAGTAACTTGAGGAAAATTCCAAATTATTAATTTTTGAAAATCAGGAGGATTACAGCAGTTCAGCCATGTGAATAGCATACGATCCATCATCCGTCTGAGGAGCGTATTTTCTCGTGAAACGGGTCTTCTTTACGCGGACGGGCTTATCCTGGCATAATTTGGAGCTTTGCACAGGTTCGGGTAAAACAAGAGAAGTCCTCAAGCGGCCTCCAGCATCACGCGTAATCTGAAGAGCGGGCGACTTCTTCTCTTGGTGGCCTACAAGCCTAGAGATCGGGAGATTCGCTACTTGTTTTTCCTTGATGTGATCCAAGGGTACATCTGCCTCCTTATAGATGGGAGATGCATTTTTATGCTCAGGGCGCGTTTGAAATTTCTGAATTGGCGCTGAGGCCTTGTCAGAAATTATATCTGCCATGTCAGAGACGGGAAACGTAGTTTTATGCGCAGGACGCGTTTGAAATTTCTGAATTGGCGCTGAGGCCTTGTCAGAAATTAAGTCTGCCACGTCAGAGATGGGAGACGAAGTTTTACGCGCAGGGCGTGTTCTAGACCTCTGGATTGGCACTAAGGCGTTGCCAGAAGCTTTGTCTGCCACGTCACAGACGGAAGATGGGTTTTTACGCACAGAACGTATAGGTTGTGATGTCACAACCTTGTTGATCGGAGAGAGAGAGCCTGCAGGAAGGGTAGAGGATGTCCGGGGCATCCATACTTTACGCAGCTTCCTGTTGTCCTGGACAGAGAGGGAATAAGAGCTACCCCCTGCGCGAAGCATGTCTTCATAAGCAGATTGGTCGAATTGGACGACCAAAGTCTTCTTCGTTGATCCGACGAATACAGCATCGTGTTGAGCAATGGCTTTCTCGTCAGATGAGAAAGTAGTCCCCAGCAGAGTCGCCATCTTGTGTTTGATGATAAACGAAAGAAATGAAACTAGGTTTATACGAAACTCTTTCTTTATTTATAAACAAGAAAAAAGAGTACAATTAATCCTATACGAGGATATTAAGTACAAAAAATAATTCTGAAGAAATATTGCTATAGGAGTCTGATCTGCGGTCGATCACTTTGTCCCTTAGACCACACGATGACAAAGAAGTGTTGTAGAAGAAGAAGAAGCTTCAAAGACTGCATGAGGGATTGAACTCTCGTTGTCAAAGTTGTCAATCAACACTCTCTGTATGAGCTCTCTTTTCGATCTCTCTGATCTCTTTGATCCTGACCGATCTTGACCTCTCTTTTGACCTCCTGACCCCTATTCTCCTGTGGCCAAAAATATCTATTTATAGAGCTCGGTCACAGTAACTGACTAGTCGGCGTAGAAACCAAACAACAGAGAGAGTTGTACCTTTTACGCGGCGGTTATAATAACTGCTACTCACGTCTGAATGATCTCCTGAATCTGCGTGTGACGCGTGTCCCATTATAAGATAATGCATATAACTGCTTCGAAGATCACGGCATACAAGCCATGTAGGTAACTGCCCCTCGCATAGAGATGGTTGGCATAAAAGACAAATAACTGTCTTGTTGGCGTAACAGCCAAATAGTTATCTTGTTGGCGTAAAAGCCAAATAGCTGTCCTATTGACGTAAAAGCCAAGTAGCTGTCTTGTTGGCATAAAAGCCAAATAGTTATTTTGTTGGCTTAAAAGCCAAAGAGCTGTCTTGTTGGCGTAAGAGCCAAATAGCTGTATAATAGGTAACCAGCGTAAAGATAGCCAATTATCCTTCCTTGACTGAGGTCTTGAGCGTATTCTGGACCAAGTAGCCTTGTCACGTACCTTTGCAAATATAGCCCGAGTTGGCGTATTTCGAGAAGATAGCATACGGCGTGCTCCTATAGTTGAAAATAGCCTGAGTTGGCGTAGAATGCAGGGATGGTGATGTGGGCGTATTAGCCCTAATTTTAGCTCTCCCAAAAAGTAGAACCAAATCTCGTGCATTAAATATAGAGATCTGCCCCCATCTCGCGCATTAACTGCAGAGATATGCCTCGAGTTCTGTACGAAGAACAACTTTTGATGTGGCATATGATTTTGTCTCATCTTGAGCGTAAAAGCTCATGTCTGCCTGTGTAGAATAGGCAGCGTATTCCTTGAATGCGTAAAAATAACTTATATCAAGGATTATGTCACTAAACGACAGCCTGGGTCTCTGTGCAGAATCATCATTACAGCCGTCCTCTTGATCGTTGTGCAGTACTCTTTGTCAGGAGTCATGTTCATTGTTCTGTCTGATAGGTTCATTCGAGGAATACGAAGAGTTCCTCGTACAACTTCACGCTGCATTAAAAGCAAACGTATTTTACGCCGAAGTGGCGATGTAGCAACCTTTTTATGCCAAAGCAGTCTGGAAGCACTGCCTTACGCGGGTTGTTTTGGAGCTCTGTTTTATGCTGAATAACGTTGAAGCTCTGCTGTACACCGATGGCTTTGAAGTCATATTTTACGCCACACAGTGCTGGAGCTCTGTTTTACGCGGGCTTCATGCGTGTTGGGGGTTTTACGCATACAATTCCCCAGCATTTTTTTTATGCTTCTACATTTACTTTCTGTGGATGAGATTAGAATTATACTGTGATAGATGGTGTAGACTGTATTTATATTTATTACAGCTTAAGTGTAATCTAACGGGTCCATTAAATTAGGTTTGCCCATAGGAGTTGTGTTGTTGTCCATTGCTACGTGGCTAGTCCCTCGATATTTTGGGACTAGAGCGTGACAAGAACTAACTAACAAACAATCAATATGAACAAGAAAGGATTATTCCTCTAGGCTCCTTCTCCCTACAGTCAAAAATCTCCACGGGCTGCTTTGGGCAGCTGAGTATCGGACCATCCTCGATCTTCGAGTGATCTATTATATGGCTAGGATCTGCCACATACCATCTCAGCTGTGACATGTAAAACACATTGTGCATTCCCTCTAATTCAGGCGGCAAGTCTAGTCTGTAGGCCACTGCACCGACCCTCTCAAGAACACCGAGGGTCCGATGTATCATGGACTAAGCTTTCCGTCTTTACCAAAGCGAATCGTGCCCCATGTCGGAAAAATCCTCAAGAATACTAGATCGCCAACATAGCACAAAACACATCCTTAGCACTATAACAAAATCAAGCAATCACAAGCAATATAAATAAAATCTATACCTCAAACTCCAATGGTCTCCGGTGGCTATCGACCCAATGTCGTTGTCTGTCATGCGCTACCCGAAGTATATCCCTGATGAGCTTCACATTCTCAGTTGAATCCACAACCATCTCTGGTCCCAATAAGGCTCTCTCACCAACATCATTCCATGATAACGGAGTACGGTATCTCCGTTCATACAACGCCTCAAATGGTGATATCTCGATACTTGTCTAGTAGCTGTTGTTGTAAAAAAACTCTACAAAGTGAAGATGATCCTCCCAAGATCCTCCAAAATCTAAAACACAGGTGTGTAGCATATCCTCCGACTGTCCGTCTGTCTGAGGGTGATACGCGGTATTGAACTTAAGCTGAGTACCCAAGCTAGTCTGCAAACTCCTCCAGAAGTGGGACATGAAGCGACTATCCCGATCCGAGACTATGCTCATAGAAACTCTATATAATCTGACTATCTGACGCACATACATCTACGCGAGCTTCTCTTTAGACGTACCCACTTTCTTTGCAGCAGTCACCATTACTCATCATTTCTCATAGTAGCAAGTTACTTAGGTAGGTCATGACAATGGTACATAATAACGTAGCATAGGCTCACTAATTGTCATGACAAATCTAATTAGGTCCATCGTCATCAATATGGACGTCTTTCCGGAGGAGTTGTCGGGGTTGCCACCAGACAGAGATGTGGAGTTCTCTATAGAATTGGTGCCAGGCGTAGAGCCGATATCATAACACGTCTATAGAGTGAACAACAATGAATTGGCAGAGTTGAAGAAGCAGGTGGATGAGTTGCAGGACAAGGGCTTCGTCCACTCTAGTTCATCACCGTGTGGTGCTCCGGTATTATTTGTACCAAAGAAGCATGGGTCAGTACATATGTGTATCGACTATAGGTCACTCAATAATCTCACTATCAAGAATAAATACCCGTTGTCGCAGATTGATGATTTATTTGATCAGTTGAGCGGAGCGAAGGTATTTGTCATACCCCGATCTCCTACAGGAATCGACCATCCCTGCTAGGCACGAATCACCGTGCCATCTCTCCCACGGGACGATCATTTCCATCGGGACGTGATGCCGTACGATCCTGGGGTTGCGCCCGCATAACGCAACATCGTTAAAGTTGTGGCTATCATCGAATCGATCGAGTACACATCGGAGGGACAATGTTGCAAACAATAATCCATTTGAGTAAACGGGGTAAATCACAAGGCATGGGGTTCTTTGAATACAATGGCATCATTCCATACATTATGTCCCTCTATACAAAAGTAGCTCAAAGCAATCGATACGGCTCAAGACATTGAAACCAGATTTTTGGGTCTTGGGGATGAGGCACGGCTATCGCTTTCTCGGACGATCCAACACCCGCGAACAAGCAAACTGTTGGTGGGTCAGCACTTTGGAGAAAGTACTAGTGAGTCTAAAATTAACTAACAGAAGCAACATTCACTAAAACCAATTGTGGTGGCCCATGCAGGTCAAGAGCATATTTTCTCGGTTACGTTACTGTACCAAGCAAGCCTGCACATATGATTAGAATATAGGATCTCATCCACTTATTTAATCACCTCCCTTGATTTCGTTCCACATTCTTAATTGATTGCTTGCATCGTATCTTTCTTGATCCTTTCACAACGTCAATCTTCTCTTTCTTTCGTGCTTGATAGGGGTTAAGAAGATAACTTGTACTAGGTATATACACTCTACTATTCAATAACACTATTAGTTTGATTTTTGTAAGTTTGATAGTATGCCTCATAACCTAGTATCACATAGTACTTCTGACCAATTAATGAAGTATAAATGAATGACACCAACTATAGACTTGCATAAAAAGATAGTGTTTACCCAAACTGTAAAACTTAGAGGCCCATACACCCATTTGATTGACTTTAGACTTAGACAAGAAATTAGTATGGCAACTGGAGAGGCACAACACCGATCTTCTTGGTGAACTTAAATTATTCTGTACCTTCCTCCATCATAATCAAGCGTACTTATATTTTCTGTGCCACCTCGACTTATGCTGCTATTATAGCCTAGTTTTACAAGCTTATTCTTTTATCGAGCTTGTTCATGACATATGTATTATTGGGGGCCTACACTAATACATTGTCTAAATCCGATGGCATACACGCGATGCTAATAGATGAAGCGAGTAGCAATAGTAGTATTCTTTCCCTATCACCATCTCGTCCCTTGGGATGGCTCATCTTCTCTTCTATATCCATTCCTTATCTCGTGCTTAACTCCTCCTATCATAGTCGTATCCTTTCGTGCCATTATGAATTGTTTGAATTACTTCAACCTCACCCTTATTTTAATAGTTAAAAATATAAAATGTTTAGTAAATGATTAATAACTAAAAGATGAGTACTTAATGATAATCTTTATATATATGCACTATAGCAATATTTGTATCCTCTTATCATTTTAAAACCATGAATAGCATCTCTTAGTCTAATAGGAATTAGTTGGATTGTTGAATTTGTTTTTACTTCTAATAGTTTTATAAAGTTAGTCAAGACCTTAACTATTGCCCAAAAACTTAGACTAAGCTTGGGAAAGAGTTGAAGGCACTTGTTACGAACTGACTACTATGATAAATCATTGGCAAAGTAGCGACAGCTGCAGCCAGACCATTATAGTAGAGTAGTCAAAGTATTTACAAACATATTGGTCAGGTGGCATGGCAGTATTAGACTACGATACTTGACGGTTACAAAGAAAAATCATGGTTATGAGATTCCAGACAGGTATCCCAAGATTCTCGACCCAATAAATAAATTTGTTCTACAACCTAGACAATAGCCTCAAGAGACTTGACTACTAGTAGAATTCTTATAAGTTGGGTAGTATAGACGAGTTAGAGGATGATAAAGTAGAGTATAGACAATAAATGAGAAAGTGTTAGAAGGGCTGACCATGACTTTTAGGAAGCACTGCTAGATAGCAATAAAGTGTAATAGCTATAGTAATTTACTATGAATATGGGTTAGTGTCAATTTCGAGGACAAAATTTTTGTAAGTTGGGTAGAATGTAAAATACTATATTTTTAAATATTATATTTAATTAATTAATTATTGAAATTTATTTATATTAGTTTAGTTATTTAGAAAATATGATTTATTGATTTAATTACCTAGATAATTAATCATTTAGAATTATTGCATAAAAACTATTAATTTTATTTTAGGAATATTTATGGAAGAGTGATAGTTTTTTTTAGAATCTATTTTACGTACAAATATATTTTTATATATACCTTAATTATATATATAAATAATATATAATCATTATAATAAGTGTTATTTGTAATAATAATAATAATGATAATAATGATAATAATAATAATAATAATAGTGCAATAATAATTATTATAGTAAGAAGAATATTAATAATAAAAACAAAGAAAAATAAATAGAAAAGAAAAAGAAAAAGAAAGGAAAAGAAATAGAAAAGAAAACTAAAAAATACTAAAACTATTAAAAACCTAATATATTCCCCCTCCCCGGCAGCAAATGAACCCGCGCGCCCAAGACTCCCCCCCCCCGCGTCTGTGACCCGCGCTGCCCAGAACACTCTCACCCGACCGCTCCCTGCTCTCTCTCCCTCTATATAATGAATCAAAACCCTAACCCTAAAACCTTACTCCTTTGATCCACCGTCGTCCTCGACACCGCCGTCGCCGCCGTCGCGCGAGATCCCGCGCACGCCGCAGAAATATGACTGCAACGAACCCCTGTTCAGGTGCTGATTCCCGCTCCATCGCTCGACCAAATTTGACCCCATCTTCATCGGTATATTCATGACCTATCCTTCTTCCAACTCTATGTATTAGTTTCCTCTGATCAGCGCGTAACCCTAGGTGAAAACCGAGGCCAAGTTGGAGAAAAACTACAACTTTAATTTCAGAAAAAACTGCTGCAATGACCCATGTTTATGGACTCATATCTCCCACCGCAGAGATCCAATTTTAGATTTTCTTTCTGCTATGTGAAGACCATATAACTGAGATTAATTTTTGTTAATTACATTATTTTATTTGGTATTATATGCAGAATTAAATTAGGTTAAAAACTCACAAAAAATATATTTTTAAATTGATAAAATTTATGAAACGGAGTACGCTCTGCCAAACAGGACCGCCCCGTCGTGTACCAATTACACCGAAAGGTGCACATGGTATGTCCTGATGTGTGGGTTTTCGCGGAAATTGATTTGGACGTGTGTGCGCGTCGGAATCATCCCGTATCCGTAAAAATAACCCGTATCGCGACTTTTGCAACATACCGCACCATTTAGTGTACGCTCGTCAGAATGCGATAAAACTTGCACCATTGGATTCGTGGTATCACGCTGGTCCTATGACCCAAGTTTCATGCGATTCTGAGATAGTTGACTAAGCCGCCTATTTGCGAGCCCTACGATTGACTTTTTGGGCGAATTTGTGTTTGGCTCACCGGAATCCAAAATTGGACGTACCGTTGAGTTCGTTTTGACGTTTAGAATTGTTTTGACCTATAATTTGTCCCTTTTAGAGACCTTTACCCCTGGCACGCTTTTCGGTGCAAAGTGGGCACATGTGGACCCCACTTTGACCCAAAATTACCGTTTTGCCCCTGTGTCCAAATTGGACGAAAGGGTAGTATTTTCTAACTATCTCGCTTATTCTGGGAATGTTGGTGATATTTATTTCAGCATCCAGGGACGTTCATTCTGAGGTCGTAGTTTATGATCTTATGTGCTTGACTCCTGAACGTTACAATTTGTAGCTCTCTTGCCAGGCAAGATACCTTGCCAAATTTCTTACAGTACTTTGCATACTTATTATATTTTTATATGTTCATTGCATGTGTATTTTTCTTTCAATCATAATTATATACTATAGATATGTTAACACACACACTTGGCACATAGTATCATGGGAGGGGAGGACAATCAGTAGGCGTATGGGCTATAACCACTCTGGTAAACCGTAGTATCTAGCACACACTACGGTAGTGTGTTGCGCTGGTCGCTACCCCTGAGATATATCGATTTTTGGTGTCGCACGGGTCGCTACCCCCGAGGTATATCGATTTCTGATATCCTTGTCGTGTGTGTGAGTTGTAAGATTTAGATCGAGTAGCCTACCCATGCCCATACGTCAAAAAGTTGTCCTTATTATGCATTTTATATAGATTGTCTTGTACAACATACTTATATATTTTTATCTATTATGTATATTTACTGTATTCAATTGGCATGCTTCTATGTATCTTGTTACGTCCCTCTGAGGACCTGGTCCCTTTCCAGGTGTAGACGATCTTGACTATTCACAGGAGAAGGGATCAGGACTTGCTACTTATCTCTTTCGATGAGATATTCTCTTCGAGTCTCATGGTTCATTAGATGTTCTTATGTGATTTCTCTTATATTTTAGTTTGGCAGTGGATTTGTTTCCACCCTACTATCATTTGTTGATACTTCATATTGAGATGCAGTTATATAATAGGTTGGTTATTTATTTCTATTTGATTCTGTGGATGAGATCTAGTTATGCCCTGTGACTTGTGATAATATATATATACCACATGTGAGTTAACATTCATATTACAACGTACGTGTGTATTATGGTATCCATATATTGGAGTTGCCATATACATACGGCTGGCATGCTTACGTATTCCTAGTCCTACGTATTTTGGGACCGGGGCGTGACACCAACACTAAGTAATTATGTTATAAAATATTTTATTACTAGTAATCTTTCTAGTTTTACCTAGGTTCGTTACATGCAGTACATGAACGGAGTCATATTACTTTTTTTTTGGAAACATCTTTGAAATTATAAATTAGTTTAATACAACCAAGCATGCAAGGAAAACAGTTCAAGTACGATGTACCAATCAGGGTGTGCACAACGTATCGCGTAAGCTATACTTAAGGCTTCTAGGGACAATGCATTATTTAGTGGACTATCATTCAATCAAGCAAACAAGAAGGAACAATCTATAAGATTTTGGTCCCCGAGAAACTCAGGATCAGTAGCGGTAATCCAGCTAACCAATGACTATTTTATCTGATGTTATTAGCAGATGTGACTCATGGTTCCGCTCTGCGCTAATAGCCATTGTCCGACCGATGCAAATGCATGAAACACTATCAGATAAACTCTAAGATACACATGTTCATGAACAAGCATGATATATATATATATATATATATATATATATATATATATATATATATATATATATATATATATATATATACTCTTTGTGTTTTTTACCCCTTGCCGATCGGTTATCCCTGTAGCAGACATACAAGTTAGAAATATATGCATATATATATGGTTCTCTTTCCCTGTCCGTTTCTGCATCAAACAGTTAGGTATGCAAGAAGGCTAGCCTAGCATGCGTCCTAACTACCTGAATGCAGCTATCTCCATGAACAAGCTAACTTCTCTAACTCAAAACTCTTCCCAACAAAAGTACCGCCTCCCATCTAATAGCCACGTCTCCCTAGATCCCATAGTACCGGAAACTTCAGGACGCACTATTAGTCTCACCCCATCAATCTCCATCCACCATTCTAATAGCCACACCCCGAGCTCAAGGTGCACTATTAGTCTCCAAACTTGTCGTTTAACCTCCATCCCATGCAAGCTCCTCGATAACAAGCACATCACACATATAACACAACGTGACAATACACGCATTCAATCCATCTATATCTTATCTAATAGCCGCACCCCCTAGATCCCTAGGACCGAAATATCAGGGCGGGCTACTAGTCTCTGCACAAACAAGACAAGCATTTACTCTTATAACAAAACAAGCATACATTCCATCAAGATTTTACATCCAAGACAAGCAATTATATACACGATGACAAGCAAACATATGAACGATCATTACTTTAAGCTAGCATGGCATAGGCCTATTTATCTCTTCAAGTTAAGCATGCAATTCTACTCCTTTTTTTAGTATGGCAAGGTTCGTTCGATAGCTGTGTCAGTATAACTAGCATGCAATATTTATTATACTTAGCATGGCAATAGTTATATCTTTTTTAGGCAGGCAGGTTCTCATTCTATCATTCATGCAAACTTATCTTATTAAGCAAACAAGCATTTCAAAAACTTGTATTCATTATTAAGACGTGCAAGAATCAGAGAATGAAGTTCTGCCCACTTACCTAGATTAGTCATCTTCTGGTTCAACAATGATCTCTCCAAGAAGTTTTTCTTTTTGAGTTAGAAAACCGATATCTATTGTACATAGTGCAAACGCGGAGTGGGGCACTACAGTATTCTCGAAGATAGACTTGAGGTCGGGGTACCACCAGGTAAAAATGAAGAAGGAAGACATTCCGAAGTCAGCTTTCAGGACTTGGTATGGGCAGTTTGAGTTCTTGGTGATGCCGTTTGGGTTGACCAATGCCCCGACGGTATTCATGAACCTAATGAATAAGGTGTTTCATCAGTATTTGGATCAGTTTGTGGTAGTATTCATTGATGATATACTGATTTATTCGAAGACCCCGGAGGAGAATGAGAAGCACCTGAGGATAGTTCTGGAAACCCTCAGGAAAGAGAAGCTATATGGCATACTTCCAAAGTTTGAGTTCTTCCTTGATAAGGTTGAATTCCTCGGACATGTGATTATAGGAGACGGGATCTTAGTAGACACGAAGAAGATTTTAGCAGTTGAGTCGTGGTCTACCACGAGTTCAGTGGTGGAGATCAGGAGTTTCCTTGGACTGGCAGGCTATTATTGGAGATTTGTTCAGGATTTTTCCAGGATTGCGGAGCCGATGGCTAGACTAACCAAAAAGGACGTGGAGTTCGTCTGGACTAAGGATTGTCAGTCTAATTTTGAGGAACTAAAGAAGAGGTTGACTACAACTTCAATATTGACATTGTCATCAGGGATATGAGAATTTTCTATATATAGTGATGCATCAGGTAAGGGTTTGGGTTGTGTGTTGCAGCGGAACGGGAAGGTAATTGCCTATTCTTCCAGGCAATTACGCCCGTATGAGAAGAATTACCCGACCCATGACTTGGAGTTGACAATAGTTATTTCCGCTCTTAAACTGTGGAAGCACTACTTTTCATGGAGAGTGAGTAGAGATTTTTACAGACCACAAGAGCTTGAAGTATGTGTTTACACAAAAAGAGCTCAACATAAGGCGGTGGCGGTGGTTGGAGTTGATGAAGGACTTCGACATTGCTTTGCAGTACCATCTAGGGAAGGCCAACGTAGTTGCAGATACCTTGAGCAGGTATCCAGTGGCTATGTATTTGACGAGGGACAGACATTTATTGGCCGATCTTAATAGCTTGGGTATTGAGGTATTAGTTCCTGGAGTTGCAGCATATATGTGGGGACTTCAAGTATAGTTAGAGTTGATGGACCGGGTCAGAGACGCACAGTTCGAGGATAAGTCTCTGAGGAGCATCAGAGCACAGGTCCGGATGGAATTAGAAGAGGACTTCAGTATTTCAGATGATGGATCATTGCGGTACGGTACCATATTGTGTGCGCAGAGTGGAGCATTGCGCGAGAAGATTCTTCAGGAGGCGCATCGATCTCAGTATTCTATGCATCCAGGTTCTAATAAGATGTATAAGGACATGAGAGAGCATGTTTAGTGGTATGGTGTGAAGCGAGAGATGGCTAGCTTCATATCTAGATGCTTGGTATGCCAGTAGGTAAAGGCAGAGAGACAAAGGCTAGGTGGATTGCTTCAGCCTTTACCCATTCCAGAATGGAAATGGGAGCATGTGACGATGGACTTTGTTTCAGGGCTTCCACGTTCTCCAGGAGGTAAAGATGCGATTTAAGTCATCGTAGATAAGTTGACCAAATTAATCCACTTTCTGCCATTCAAAGTGGGTACATCTACAGAGAAGCTCGCGAAGATATATGTGCGTCAGATAGTCAGATTGCATGGAGTTCCTGTGAGCATAGTCTCGGATTGGGATAATCGCTTCACGTCCCACTTTTGGAGGTGTTTGCTGGCTAGCTTGGATACTCAACTGAAGTTCAGAACCACATATTACCCTCAGACAGACAGGCAGTTGGAGAGGACTATCCAGACTCTCAAGGATATGCTACGCACCTGTATTTAGATTTTGGAGGTTGTTGGGAGGATCATCTTCACTTGGTACAGTTTTCTTACAACAACAACTACCAGGCCAGTATCGAGATGTCACCATTTGAGGCATTGTATGGACGAAGATGTCGCACTCCGTTATCATGGGATGATGTTGGTGAGAGAGCCTTATTGGACCAGAGATGGTCGTGGATGCATCTGAGAAGGTGAAGCTCATCAGGGATGGACTTCGGGTGGTGCAGGACAGATAGCGGCATTGGGCCAATAGCCACCGGAGACCATTAGAGTTTAAGGTATAGATTATGTTTATATTATATATGAATGCTTGTTTTTGTTAGAGTGCTAAGGCTGTATTTTATGCTAGGTTGGAGATCTGGTATTCTTGAGGATTTCTCCGACACGGGGCAAGATTTGCTTTGGTGGAGACGGGAAGCTTAGTCCACGATACATTGAACCCTTCGGTGTTCTTGAGAGGGTCGGTGCACTGGCCTACAGACTAGACCTGCCGTCTGCATTAGAGAGAGTACACAATATGTTTCACGTGTCGCAGCTGAGACGGTACATGGCAGATCCTAGCCATGTATGTCACGACCCGCACCCGGTATAGGGGCACGAGAGCGTGGGTACGTCCAGCCTACGCCGCAGTATCGGCGGTAGAACGCTGTCTAGGTCACAGTAATACTATACAGCTAACACCTGTCAATGATATCTATCTCTATAAGGAGGTCAATATATATCTCACAATAATCTCACAAGTAACTCAATCACAACAACTATAAGGCACGATAAAAGATAAAAGGAAATGACATAGTTAAACACCTGTCTCAAACATAAAGATAACTCACAGTTTAGCTGTCCAACACAAGTCTCCAATTAAACTTAACATAAGTCTAACATAAACTGAAATAACCTCCATAAGTCTCAAGCATAAATAAATACTATCTAGATAGCTGTAGGCAAAGCCTCATCTAGACATGGTCTCCTCTAGGATCTCTGGTACATAATCTGCATCTATACCTGGTCCGTAGTGCGTGGTATAGAAATCCTCAAGGTTCTCTGAAAAAAATATCCAGTCAGGATTGGAACGAAAATACACCTCTAACAGCAGTTCCACATATATTGACAAAAACTATAATACAGTGTAAAGAAATAAAAGACAGATATGAATAACTGGCAATAAGATACTAGAATAAAGGAAATACTGGAATAAAGTACTGGAATAAGAAATACTGTAACATCATCATCAATATGCATCTAACAATGAATAGAACTACAAGTGTACGCAAGAACAATAAACTGGTATGTAAGGGTGTACAAGAACAATAACTAGAACATATGGAGATACAAGATCAATCTATCAAGATACATGTCAAGAATCATCTATCTAAGTTTGTGAAACATCAGTATATCATGTGATCGACTTGGGACTATATGACTCATTACATTGATTAGCGATCATGCCCAGCAAGTCAGGCTAACCAGATGTAACAGCGATGAGGCATGTAAGGGTAAGGCTGCACCGACGTGAGATGTGGGTGAGCTAATCCTGCATGTAAGTTGGGTATTATCACATAAACTACTAATATTTCCCCGTTTCCCCTGCTAGCACGATGGATTCCAATCACGACTCCTTGTGACAGGTCTCAATGATGCCAACTCGTGTAAACAACAGTGTCAGAGTCATGTACGCTATACAACAAGAATTATAGAGATAATCAACATAATGGAAACTGTCAGAGAATGTACTCGCCTGTGGTCCTTAGCTGGCAATACCAATATCCGGGTTCCAAGGTACCGTCTGAGTGATCCAACAGTCCTATAGATATATTATAAACACAATACTGCATCAGACAATACTCTAGCTCATAATCAACATAATGATCAAGGGCTATACTAGGGGTCACGTCTGTAGTTGCTGTGCATAACAGACAGTCAATGGTACGGTCCTGCCAGTACGTCAGTGTACATATGGCAGTCTACTATCATGCTACATGGTCACAGGTCAAGATAGCTATGGTATCTGTAATTACATTCAAGTCATCTAGTATATATAATACATAGTACATAATATGAACTAACTTATTCATAATATCCATTAGTTACAAAATAATAGACATGGGTATATATATACTTTAAATAGAATTAATACTCTATATATATTAAACATATACT
Organism: Iris macrosiphon; assembly: GCA_036927795.1. NCBI lineage: Eukaryota > Viridiplantae > Streptophyta > Magnoliopsida > Asparagales > Iridaceae > Iris > Iris macrosiphon. The sequence continues at coordinate 201,410,232 of JAYESA010000008.1, forward strand.
AGGAAGATGTATACAATACGTATATATGTGTATTTATACTAATTGAAAGATACCATATACATATGCCAAAATACATTTAAACATATACTAGTACATATACAATACATATACCAATTAGGTTTATATACATGTAGATATATAATATGTACATGCAAACACACCAATCTACCATCATACGATACGTGTATACTATCATAGCTAATTATACTCATGCATACAAGGAAGAATACGCGTGTGCATATACGCGTACACGTACGCGAGAGGGAACTCGAACCTGGGTACATGGGCGAGTCGTGCGTCGAGGTCGTCGCGGGTGTTCGGTTGAGGGTAGTCGAAATTAGGTCTTTACAGCAGGTGGTCGGTTGATAGCAGGTCCGTGGCTTCGGCTCTGATTCGAGGTGAGTACAGCGGGTTCACGGCGGCGAAATGACGACGAGTGCAGCGGGCGAGGTCGTCGCGTGGAGGCGTCCCGGCGTGGTTGAGGGTGGCTCCGACGTTCGGTCGTGTGCTCCGGCGCTCCAGCGTTCATTCGTGTGCTCCGACGCTCAGTCGTGTGCTCCGGCGCTCCAGCATTCAGTCGTGTGCTCCGACGCTCAGTCGTGTGCTCCGGCGCTCCAGCGTTCGCGGGAGGCTCGGTCCAGGCGTCTGCGGGCTGCGTGCAACGGTTGACGAGGCTGCTCTGGCGAAGGGTGCTAGTCTCGGGTCGACGGGGTGAGGGTGAGGAGATGATGGGAAGGAGGTGAACGAACCAGAAGGGGAGGAGGGTTACGGCTGATGTTATTAGTTAGGTTTGAGAAAAAGGAAAACACAAGGAAAAGGAATATTTATATTCAATGGGTTTGGGTTGACCTAGAAGTTGGCTTTGGTCAAAGCCCTCTAGGGAGTGGGCCTTCTCATGGTTATGTCAAGGGCCATGATTTAAACGGATTTAAAATGGAAGATTAAGATATATTGGTTCATGATTTTGGGACCATGGTTTAAGGAGGTTGGTGTTAATTTACACACTCCAAATTTATGGAAAATATAATGAAGGAGGAAATGGGTTTAATGAATTTACGAAAATTGCACGAAATAGGTTTATTGTTTGCTTAATTAAATTAAATGCAAGGAGGTGTTCTACAATTAAATAGAAGTACAAGGGCTGAATTTACGTGGGACACAAGCATTAATTAACGGTCTGGCGTGTCTAGGGCAAGGTGTGAATCTGTTGGAAGGCAAAGCTAGCGCAGCGTCCTAGTAATCGAATAACGATAAAGTGCAACAATCAATTAAGGTCACCGTAAATTAAATAAAATTGATTATCATGCAATCATTTGCTCATTAATTATGAAAAGACAAAAATATCCCTAATCCAAAAAGTAGGGGTGACAATGTACTAGATCACTCGAAGATCGAGGTTGGTCCGACACTCACCTACCCAGAGCAGCCCGTGGAGATTTTGGACCGCAGAAAGAAGATACTGCGGAACCAGACGATTCCTTTGGTGCGCGTCGCGTGGAGGTATCACTCACCAGGAGAGAGTACCTGGGAGCGAGAGACCGAGATGCACGAGAGAAATCCTTATCTGTTTGAGCCGTGAGGTATAATTATTTCTTATTCGTATTAATTGTTTATTAGTTAGTTCTTCCTTAATTTCGAGGACAATTTTTTTTTAAGTTTGGTCGGATTGTCACACTCATTTTTTCAGCTAGGGGTAGTTTGGTAATTTGACATGAGTATTTAATTTTAGGAATATAATATTAAATAATTATGGGATGATTGTATAATTTATTTAATTAAGTTGAGCTATGATTATTGGACTTGTAGTAATTGGTTATTAGAGATTTGTGTCATTTGTTACTTAGTTAGAGAGACTAGCCAATATTAGATTTGACACATATGGACCTAATTAGATTTGTCATGACAATTAGTGAGCCAAACCTTGACCCAAGCCCATTAGTCATTCCACTAATTAAATTAAAGAGAATTAGTTTAATTATAATTAGTTAGAGATTTTTAAATATACACACCCTTAATTATTCCTCATAATACATCATATAAGAATAATTGGGACCTTAGCATGTAGCTTGGGGAAGAAGAAAGGACCGGCCACTTGAAGAGGGGCTCTCCTCCTCATTTATATTTTAATTTTGATCTAAATTCTAGATCCCCAATTCTCTATTTTCCCTCCATTGATTTTCTACACAATTTACCACCAATTTCTTCTCAAATTCATCACTCCTGGAGCCTTGGAGTTAGGAGAAGCAAGGAGCACAAGGAGAAGGAGCTTTGGAGCTAGCGATCGTGTCCGGATCGTATTCAATTCCATTTTCATTGAAAATCTATCTTCCAATTGGTAATTCCTAAAATTCTCTCTCATTATGGCTTCTTCATCATGCATTTGACCATTAGAAATAACCCCATGGCATAGGACTACCTATATGAACAAGTTCTAGACTATTTGGCTTTGTATTGTGAGTTCTATGTGATATTTTGTGTGCATGTTGGGAAAATTATGAATGTGACACATCAATTATGTGTCATAAGACCAATTAGATCTAATTAGACTTAGATCGGGGTTATGGGACTAGGTAGATGTCCACAAATGGATACGTATAGGCTGTATCACGGTATTTGGAGATACGGTGTGATACTGAGGTCAATTTTGGGTGTTTTGCACAATTACTCATCATTTTTCATAGTAGCAAGTTACTTAGGTAGGATTATGATGATATGGATATACAAAATGAGTATATATTGTGTATTGGAGATTTTGACTCTTGGTTGAGGGTGTATTCTAGAGTACCACTTGAGGGAACACCAAGTATTTGATTTAATGCACTAAAGGAATATTATGGTGGTGTATATGATTAAGAGGATATATATATATATATATATATATATATATATATATATATATATATTTGATGATATCTATACTTATATATATATATATGTTCTATATATGTACGTATTGTTGGGGTTTTGGTGATGGACAGTAGAGGAAATGGAGCTCGAGCAGATTATTAGAGTGTGTGTTTGATGATAAACGAAAGAAATATGGAAACGAGATTTTATACGAAAACCTGCCCTTCTTGGGTTTACAAACAAGATTGTACAATTTAATCCTATACGAGGATGTCGAGTACAATTTATTTAATCTGGGTAAATATTGCTATAGGAGTCTGATCTGTAGTCGATCACTTTGTCCCTTGAACCACACGATGATGAAGAAATGCCGTAGAAGATAGAAAGCAGCTTTGAAGGTTGCTAAAGAGATTGGATGCCCGATGCCAAAGTCGTCGATCATATCTTTTTGCCTGAGCTCTGGATTCTTCTCTCTCTCGACCGTTTTCTCTCCCGATTTCTCGACCTTGGATCTGATACTGGATTTCTTGACCAATTTCCGACCCTGGCGACCTTCAATCTTTCGGCCTCGACCTCTGTCAATAGAGGTCTCTATTTATAGAATTTTAGTGACAGTGACCACTCAGTCGGTGTAGAAACCGAGTAGTGGAAAGTACAACACCCTTTTACATTATGGTTATAATAACCATTGCCCGCGTATAGATAACCTTTTGAATGAGCGTGTAACACGTGTCCAACTAAGGGACAACGTGTATAACTGCTACGAAGATCACGGCGTAGAAGCCACGTAGGTAGTTATCCTTTGTGTAGAAGAGGTTGGCGTAGAAGCCAATAACTGTCACCATGGCGTAGAAGCCGAGTAGGCGTAGAAGCCGAGTAGGCGTAGGAGCCGAGTGGGCATAGAGGCCGAGTGGGCATAGTGGCCGAGTGGGCATAGAGGCCGAGTGGGCATAGAAGCCGAGATGATGTAGACGTTTTAGCCAAAATTACAGCTTTTGGAGATATAATTAAATCTTTTGCATTAAATGCGGAGATCTGCCCCCATCCTGCGCATTAAATGCAGAGGCGTGTCTTGAAGATTTGCCATCATTCTGCGCCTTAAATGCAGATACGCGCCTCGAATCCTGTATGAAGAGTAACTGCTGACGTGGCAGTCTGTTTGTCTTCTACGGAGCGTAAGAAGCTCACGTCTGCTTGTGTAAAACTAGGCAGTGTATCCCCTTGTATGCGTAAAAGCAGTTTACGCAAAGGGGATGTCACTAAACGACGGTTCGGTGACATTTAATCAAATCTCCTGCATTAAATGCAGAGATCCGCCATTATCCTGCACATTAAATGCAGAGGCGTGTTTTGAAGGTCTGCCACCCTTCTGCGCATTAAATGCAGAGACGTGCCTCGAGAACCTGTCATCGCTCTGCACATTAAATGCAGAGACGTGCCTCGAGCCCTATACAAAGAGCAGCTTTTGACGTGGCAGTCTATTTGTCTTCTGTGGAGCTTAAACAGCTCACATCTGCCTGTGTAAAACTAGGCAGCGTATTTTTTTGTATGCGTAAAAGCGGTTTACGCCAAGAAAATGGCAGTAAATGATAGCCTGGGTAGCAGTGCCGCGCCATCATTATAGTCGTCGCCTGGGTAGTCGTGCAGAACTCTTTGTCAGGAGTCCAGACGTCAGGTTCATTGCATGATCTGACAGGTTTATTTCGAAGAAAATAAAGCATTCCTCGTACACTTCAATGCTGTATTGAAAGCGGATGAGTTTTACGCCATAAAGGCGATGTAGCACCCTTTTTACGCTGAAGCAGCCTGGACATACTGCATTACGCGGATGGTCTTTGAGCTTATACTTTATGTTGTGCTCAGCGGAAAAGCTTTGTTGCACGTTGATGGCTCTGAGGTCCTCTGTTACGCTGCCATGCATCAACATGCTGTGTATAGCTATCCAGCGTATTTTTCATGCTTCTACAAGACCCCCTTCAAAGCTTTTAAATTCCTCGTAATTTGAAACTCTTTGAATGAAGCATGAAACGTTCCTCGTAATTTGAAATGCTCTGAAACGGTCAAGTCTGACACGTTCTTTCAAGGCTGACTTTATGGCGGAGTTATTGGGGATCGGTGTGATCTCTTTCGCCTATAAAAAGGCTGAGGAGTTAACCTGTTCTTCCCACATTTCCTTCACCACACAGAGATGATGGCCGGAGTTCGTCGGGTCGACTTGAGGAAGAAGGAGACCATGTTTTTCCAGCATGTAAGGAGCCAAAAAAGATAGCATTTTCGAACAAATGTCCTCTGCAACGATGGATCATGGAAGGATATCATAGCCTCCTCTGCTCGGGATAATTAACAACTTTGTATGGCGGTTCTTCGGGAGAGAGGAAGGGTCGTATTTGACCACACAGCTTGCAACCTGTATCTTCTCTTGGTATTTGTGGACGAGAGCAGACAAACTAGCTGCCGTCCGAGATTAAGTTGGGTCAAATACCTCAACTAAATCTGTTATGGCACTGGACGCAGGAAAGAAGATTGACCCTGCTTTCCTGTATTGTATGATGGGTCTAGGCCCATTTCTGTATCCTCCCGCCATTCGATCATATGTCAGTCGGTTTACGGAAACTGACTAACTGCTGGAGAAGATGGATGAAGAATTCTGCCCATGCGAGAACCTGGCAGAACAGATTCTGGGTGCGACCTTCAGATGACGATGAGGAAGTCCTTTGTAGACGGGATTTCCCTCATATGTGATCATGTTTTAATAAAATCGTCTTTCTTCTGTGCATATGATCATCTTGCCATATACTTTGCTGTGAAGTCTGAATAAGTGTAGCTTCGACACGTTTGGTAACTTTATGCCGACTCTGATAGAAAGAGTGTTAGTTCCTGTCCTGTCTTTTACGCATAACTAAGGATGCGCAGAAAGCCGCGTAGCATTCGAGTATTCAAACTGTCCTGCTGTTAGGAATGAGGAACCGCGTAGAATTCTGAACTGTCACTTCTGATAAACAGAATTCTTGTTCAGACTATCATCTTCAAGCATGGTTTCTCGAAAATCCTTTGGAACAGGGCGAGAAATGGATGTCAAAAACTGAGTCGCCATCTTGAACTGTAGACGAAATATTCAGACTGGGTTCTGGATGAACTTCGAATAAACCCATGGAGAAGAGTAACTTTCAATGTTGAACTCTGTATGCTTTGGGTACTTGGGATATTTGAGGTCAAGAAGGAGTATCTTCTGTGTGAACTCTTGCAATTGACCGTCTTGAGAATCGTTCAGATGTACGCGTACTCTGGCCTGCGTATCTTTCAGATGTGCGAAAAGTCATAGCATAAAATCATAAGTTCGTAGCCTCTCGAGCGTAAAAGCTGCTGAGCATGAGAGCATCCGGGCGTAGAACTGTAGATTTATAGCTTCTGAAAAGAAAATCTTCCGAGCGTGAAGTTGTGGATTTGTTGCCTCTGAGCGTAAAAGCCACAGAGCGTGAGATCATAGATTTGTAGCTGCTGAGCGTAAAGTCGTAGGTTTGTAGCCTCTCGAGCGTAAAAGCTATCGAGCATAAGAGCATCCGGGGGTAAAACCATAGACTTGTAGCCTGTGAGCGTAAAACCGTAGATCTGTAGCTGTCGAGCGTAGAAAGCTCCTTAGCGTAAAAACCACGAATCTGCTTTGCACGAAAACTTTTCGAATTCGCTGACTGTCCGCCTTCTTTGAGTAAATAGGCTGACGTAGCCCCCAATCATAACCGAATATTAAATGTGAGATTTGGTTCGGGATTCGAGGAGTCCATCCGAACTCTATATATACCCCAAGTTTCTGAGAGAAAAACTTTTCATCCGTCTTCTGCGAAAGAAAGACTTCCACTATTCGAGTTCTTCTTCATTTCTTCTCCGAGCCTTCAAAGTTTCCAGTAATGGCCTCGAAACAACTCTCCTCCTCTAAGGGAAAGAAGGTTGATTCTTCTTCTCGCTCTTCTGCCCAAGCGAGAATGACTTCGATCGGGCAAGGCGAGCTTCATTCTGAGCGAAGTGTCCCGCCGACGAGCAGTGCACCCGGCCTTAAAGGTAGAGCTTTTGGGATGAAAAAGAACGACTGAAAATCCTTCGCACACGTTGTACGTGAACGCGCTAGGTCTTCTTCTGTGCTGATAGCCTCTTCAAGGAAGATGATGCACAGAGATGTTTCATCTTTTACGCCCACATTTCTAATGTGTGAGCGCAAAAACTCTATATTTTCGCAGTCTGGCGTAAAAGTTTTGACTGTCGCGTATACTATATAATTTGAGTGTTACGCAGGGATGGAAATTCCGGCGTAATAACTCAAATTTTGGCAGTCTGGCGTAAAACACAGACTGTCGAAAGCTTTGCATATACTGCCAGCCTTGAACTTTACGTTTTAGGAAATGGATTCCAGCGGAATGATCAAGTTTTTACAGTCTTGGCGTAAAGCACAGACTGTTGATTTTTTTGCATATGCTGCAAAATTATAGAAACTGACTTATCTTTCTTGTATTTTTCAGTTAACTTGCACGCGTCTCCATTGGCTGAGGTGATGGGTTCCGCTGCCGGGATGCTCCACTCCAACTACCAGGAGGATTTGTCCCACGTGAAATTTCCCATCTCTGGACCCCAGTATCCCGAAGGTAGGGAAATTTTGATATCGGCTCAAGGAGAGCGGATGCTGTTGAGCATGATCAACGGAGAGCCCCTGACGTATATAGACAGGGACCAATACATAAAGCCGGCTTTCCTCTTTGGGGACATGATTGACAAGCAGTCCCAGACGAAGCCCAAGAAAGAACTCTGGATTTTTCCTGCCGGGAGCTTGGTTTTGTATCTGCCCAAGATGCTGAGAGACTATCCTATCTCGGCATTCTTCTATGCTACATATCCTAGGAGGATATCGTGGACGCTGACTCCCGATCTTCATGGCAGGCCGGGGAAGATATTTCATCTGAAAGGAGCTGACCAGGGGTCGTTTGTAGCCGCCCTTCCGGCTCTGTGACGCCGTTCAGGGGACTGTACCCGGGCAGTGTCCCGAATGAAGACAGTTTAGTGATCCAGACGGTCCAATTACCAACTTTCTGCAATGATTTTATAGGGCACGGGGGAGTATACCCTAAGGTGAACCCTCGGACAAGTGGGTGGATCACCCCTAGAAATCTTCGATGGGCTCGCTTAGCTGAATAGGCCCTGAAGCATTTTTAGACTGAACTAGAGGGTATTGGTCTGTTTGCAGCTGTGGGTGCCACCAGTGTTGGGTTACCTCTCAACCCCAACCTGTTTCTGGCACTGATGGAGCGATATATCTCGCTCACCGGGACTTTTGCCACTCCACTGGGGGAGTTGGGATTGGCCCTCCACGAGATGGCAGAGATCTCGAGACTGTCGATGGGAGATACTCCATATGAAGAGTATGTTCCACGAACCGGGAGTTGGGGGATTCAGACCCTCGGGTAGTGGAAGTGTACCAGGAGCTGATGTGCCACTACCTCGCTTGCACTGCTTTTTATGGCGAGCCTTCAGATTTGGCTCACATCAATAAATGGACGTCCTACCTCTTCTTTCACCGGTCCTGGACTGCTAAGCCAGAGAAGGTCTTGGAAGGCAAAGATCAGCCTCTGAATTTTCTGAGCGTGCTTAATGCTCAGGTAGTCGACGATCTCATGGAAGACGCTGGGGCTCCGGACTGGATCCTCGACGAAGGGGTAGGGAAGTATCCTGTAGGCACTAAGGCCTATAGTTATTTGAGGCGTTGCCGCAGGCCTCTGTCCAAGGAAGCTCAACTGGCTGGCTTCCTTTCCATATGGCTACGCCGACTGGTGGTACCCGGCATCGCATCTGCGGACCGCATTCACCGTAACACGCTATGGCCTGTAGTGCTGGTGTTCGGGGCAAGACTGGGCTTGCTCCCTGCCATGGTGTGCCGCATACAAGCTGGCCTGAGGGCCATGACTGACGGGCTGCTCGCCGATGAAACTCGGCATGATAGCTTTCCCAGGGTAGAATTACCATACCTGTATTTGATGGGATGGTTAATTCTTCATAACCCCAGGGTTATGTCTCCCGGCTCTGGCAGTAGTTCGGGGGCTAGTTTCTTGTTGAACTACAAGAATTCCTCCTGGAACGTGACCATAGTTTTAAACTTTCGACGGGTGCTGAATTTCGGTCACAGCTGGAAGCTCTTCTGCATTGTCCCTCCTGTACATCTCAATCAACAGGGGATTAGACTTCAGGATGTAGGCGACGGGAAGACCGTTCTTTCTCCTGAGGCTTTTAATTGGTTAGTCTGTATTAGATCTTCCCACCTACTGTACAGAAGTGAAGACCATTACTTCTTCGAGCCCTACTTGCCTAGTCGGTTTGCCAAGCAATTCGGGTACGACCAGTTGCATGTGGGCAACGTCGTCACCAGCTTCTGGTCCAGGGCGGACTCATTGATGGAGCGAGAGGATGGCGATACTTCATCATGGGTTGTACTGAAGCAATTTTTACCGTGCCCGTCATTTCACTTTCCACGGAGCTGCGCATTCTCCACTCGTATGCCAGTTCTATGTGGCAACCAACACCTTCCATCGCGATGCCCTCTTCCAAGCCTGGGGGAAGAGTCAAAATTCTCTCAGTTTCTTCTGACGAGGGTGAGGAGTCCATCAATCCAGATGAGCCTCTGTTGGCGGTATCGAGGGGTGAAGTACCTCCGCCCGCAAGGGCTTTGGTAATCTCTGGGAAGCGAAGGGCTCCTGCCCCGAAGGAGACTTCCCCTCGCAAGAGAAAGAAGAAGACGGTTGCTCGTCCTCTCCGGATTCCCGGTAATGAGGCTCCTAGAAGTGAGCCTGCATCCCCCCATGTTGGGGGTGATTCTTTGATTGGAGGTTCCTCGCCTTTTAGAGAGGGAACCTCTGCAGTTCCAGCTGGCGGTGCCGGAGAATTCCTACTTGAGGCTGCTATCGCTGCTACCGCTTCGGGCAGTGGAACGAGATCGCCTTCGGGGCCGAGCCGAATAAGGATATCTTTATCCAAGTCAGCATCGGGAGAAACTCCTACCGTGTCTGTCAGTGCACCCAGCAAGATTCCAGCCGATGAACCTCGGTTGGAACTTGACGAGGACCTGGAAGAGCATTTGCCAGTGTTCGTTAGCGCACCCCCTTGTCCAGGTATGACAGCTTGCCTAGCATCACTAAGAAATGATTTAGCTGTACTGGCTGCGGACGCGACATATACACCATTGGCCATGGGTAAATGTCGTCTTTTATGCCTCTTCTTTAGGAAAATTAACATTATGTTGATATTAACTTCCTTTTGTCTTCTTTTCAGGGGAAGACAACATCGGGAAGGGCAGTGTAGATGGCCCTTTGGCTCTGTGTCAGGTCCTGGCGGCGACACGGAGGTGCCTGACTTTAAAGAGGAGACACTTTCGGTTGTCGGCTCGTCTGTCGAAGAGATTCCGATATCTCAAGAGGAGGACGAGCCTTTCATTGCGATACTTCCTCCTTTGAGTATGCCGGCCACTTCGTCCGGTGTTGGCACTTCTTCTTTTGTCGCACCACCTGTTGAGGCGACGGCTGTGGCAACATCGTCTACGGTTGTTCCTGGAGGGGGATTCGCCAATATCGTGGCCACTCCCAGCATCCATTCGGATCTAGCTGCGCTGACCGAGCAGTACACTAGTATCTTCTATACCACCTTGAAAATATTAATATCAATGGTGTTGGCGAAGAATCTGAGCTTCGAGGCGCTGAGGAGGTCCTCCCGGTCCGCGATAGTGCCGATCCGAGAATTCAACGACACTGGGGTAGCTGACACACTGGAGGAGATAGTTAATGGTTTGGAGCAACCCATTAACGAATACTTGCAGCTAGCTCGAGGCAACATTGACGGTCTCGTTCAAGCTAGGTACGACTCCCTGACTGCGCAGCTTGCTGAACAGATGGAGTCTCTGAATAAGTCCATCGAGGCTCAACAGCAGGAGATTGATCGTGAGCGTGTCCAATTGGAGTATGTCATTCCTGAGTTGACCCGGTGCGAAGTCGAATATGAGGAAGTGGCAGCGAAGGCCCGCATATTGAAGGATGAGCTCGTTCAAGTAGAGGCGAAGGCTCTCTCTTTGTCGGCAACCCGAGATGTGTTGAAGGAGCGACGGGCGACTGTTCAGCAGAATCTGACGCGTGTGGGTGCTTTCCACTCAGGTTTTGTGCGGGCTCGGTCTGAGCTAGCTGCTTTGAACAATAATGCGGCAAGGTTGGAACGGGCTCGCACCGACGTCTTGAACTCCCGGGATGAGAGAATGGTTGCTCTGGCGCAGCAGATTCGCGACCTAACCGCTCTCCCCAAATGATGTACCTTTTTGCTTTTCAATGTACTTTCGCTCTTTTTTTGGAAATAATAAAGTGGCTTTCATCTGACTTTGTGGACCCATCATTTTGGAATATAAATGACAGGTTTGGGTGAAAGTGATATCAGAGGTAATATGGACGTGATATACTCTCGGTAAGTTTTAGCAAGATATATCTATTCAGAGGTTATATGGACATGATAGAATATGCTTTTAGCTAAAATTTGTACACAAAACACTATCAGAGGTAGAATGGACGTGATAGGTCTTGAAGTTCCAAATTAGTTAAACATATCTATTCAGCGGTAATATGAACATGATAGAATATGATCCAACTAGTTTCGTTTTGGAAGTAGTTTTGTCAGAATGAGATTTTTGCCTTATTCCACTTGTGCAAAGGAGGTTAAGCATAGTACCTCTTCAGGAATTTGCCATTGATGGGAGCCATCAACAAGTCTCCATTAGGCTTAGCCAACCTATAAGCGCCGTTTGAGAACGTCGTCTCGATCACATAAGGACCTTCCCATTTGGGCTGGAATTTACCCTTACTTCTGTGAGTAAGAATCATCGGCCTTCTCACAGCTAAGACTAGCTCGCTAACTTTGAACACTCTTTCCTTTACTTTTTGATTAAAAGCTCTGGAAATACGTGCTTGGTAGAACGCGATGCGCTGTTGAGCTTGGAGGCATTTCTCGTCTAATCCTTCTAGCTCTTGAAGCCTTAAAAGGTCATTCTTTTTTTGAGTCAGCTCATTAGCCATGGCTATCATGGGTGACGGAATCTGGATTTCGAGGGGGAGAACTGCTTCGCTCCCGTAAACCAGTGAGAATGGGGTACAACCTGTCGGTGCTCATTACGTTGTGCGGTATGCCCAAAGACATTCTCCCAGCTTCTCATTCCAATCCCTCTTGTTCGAAGAGACGAACTTTTTCAAGAGCTTGATAATGGTTTTATTGAAAGCTTCCGCCAAACCATTAGCAGCAGGATTATATGCCGTAGAGGCCATATTTTGTATTCGATTTTTATCGCAAAATCGATAAAACGCTTGGCTGATGAACTGAGGTTCATTGTCATGAATTATCCTTCGGGGTATCCCAAAGCGATAAATGACATGATGCTTGATGAAGCTGATCACATTAGATGCCTTCACCTCAGCAAGAGGGATCGCCTCTGCCCATTTGGAGAAATAATCCGTGATGGCCAGTATGAACCAGTAACCTCTGGAAGAAGACGGGTGAATAGGACCAATGATATCCATACCCCATGCTTCGAAAGGCCAGGTTGCAACCGTAGGATGTAGATGTTCAGGAGGTTGATGGATAAAGTCTGCGTGGACCTGACATGCTCTGCACTGTCTTGCATACTTTATTGCATCTGTGATCATAGTAGGCCAGTAATAGCCCATTCTCTTTATACGATCATGTAGCTTAGGACCGGGTTGATGCGCTCCGCATACGCTGTCATGAGTACGCCGTCATGAGCTTCACGGATGATCCGTTGTGCCTCATCATCTGAGAGACATCTCAATAGCAGTTCGTCGTAGGTTCGGCGATATAGACACTGTGAGGATGCCTCGAAATAGAAGCGTAATGATCATCTTTTGACGGATACTGCTTCTTTAGGGTCCTCCGACAAGATTATGTATGCCACGAAATATATAAAGGGACTTCTCCAGTCTCTCCTTGGAGGATCTGTGTTCACAGCGTAGCTGCATTCTATGTGAAAGTTATTTTTCACACAGAATAAATCTCTGCTAAGAAGGATTACCGAATTCTGCCTTCTTATAGGAATAGCTAAATCTGCAGGTAGACTGGCTATGGCATCAGCTTCCAGATTCTGAGATCGGGGCACATATTCTAGAAAGAATCCTTTGAATGTCATAGCTATATCGACCGTTGCTTGGTGATAAGGGATGAGGTCTGGATTCCGGACTTCATATATTCCTTTAACTTGATTGACGATCAGCAGAGAGTCACCGAAAGCTTCTAGAGATTCGACGCCCAATTCTTAAGCGACTTGGAGCCCAATTAATAGAGCGTTATACTCCACCACATTATTAGAACAGGGCTCGCTGAGAGAATACGCTCGATAGATGATGAGCTTATCAGGAGTAACCAGGACAATTCCTACTCCTGATCAGACCACGTTTCCTCTGGGACCAGTTATGGAGGAACCATCAAAGAATAGTTGCCATGCGTCACTTTCCATTGCGGAATTACACTCTGCAACTTCGTCGGGAATTTTCTCGTATAGCTTGGAGGTCTCCGGGATCGGATGGACAGCTAGGAAATTAGCCAATGCTTGGCCTTTGATGGACTTTTGAGGGACATACACCATGTCATACGGTGTTAATAACATAGCCCAAGTCGCAAGTCGGAAATTAAGAACGCTTGGATTGTTCATTAGTATCCGAAGAGGATTGATCCTGGAGATGATGTGAATGGTTTGGCCCGTGACATAGTGCCGCATTTTCTGGATAGCGAACATCAGAGCCAAGCATTCTTTCTCCACTGGGTTGTACCAGTGTTTGGCTTCGACCATCATCCTGCTGAGGTAGTAGATAGCTTGTTCATGACCGATATCATTCTTCTGTGCGAAAAGAGCTCCCAGAGAATAATCCATCGCTCGAACATACAGCACGAATGGTCTTCCTATGACGGGAGGTACCAGAACTGGCAGACTAGTAAGGTAGCATTTGATATCACCGAACGCTTGCTGACAGGCTTCGTCCCATACGAAAGATACACCTTTCTTCATGAGACGAGAAAAGGGCTGACATCTCCCAGAGAGGTTGGATATGAATCTCCGGATATAAGCCAGACGGCCTTGAAATCCCTTGAGTTTCCTCAGATTACGGGGCGATCGCATTTCTAAGATGGCATTGACTTTATCAGGGTCCACTTGAATGCCTTGGGCGGTAATGACAAATCCCAGGAATTTGCCACTAGATACACCCAGAAAGGAATTTGTAGGATTTATTTTGAGTTGATGTTGGCGCATCAGCTCAAATACTGTCTTCAAGTCTTGGATGTGGTTATCCTTGAGGCGGCTTTTGACAGCTACATCGTCCACGTAACATTCCACTGTCTTGCGTAAATGCTCACGGAATATGTTACTCATAGCCCGTTGGTACGTAGCCCCGACATTCTTCAATCCGAATGGCATGACTGTATAGCAATATACCCCCAATGGTGTTCGGAAGGCAGTATGCTTCTCGTCTTCAAGATGCCGAGTCTGCCTCAACCATGTGACATGGTTTGCGCTTCGAGTTCTTCTTAGACTTAGCCTTAGCAACTTGAGTCTCTTTCTCGATCCCGGGCACCAAATCTGGATGAACCCACATAATCTCGCCTCGTTGGGTAGTTAGGGGTACCAGTTCATGATTTTGACCTCTAGCTGGAGGGAGATTAACGATGTTCATCGTCGTCCGGGAAATAGGTGTAACACCATCCGGGATTTCTTGGGGAGACAGATTGCCAAATTGTAGAGAGATCATGTTGGCTGTGACCGTCTTCTCGCTGTTGCGCAGAGTGATGGCCTTAGCGTCGATCAGCTCTTGGATCTTCCTCTTTAGTATATAACACGCCTTTGTGGGGTGGTGTATGTACCTATGGAAGATGCAGTACTTGGGGTTATTGGTACTGTCGGCTTTATTGGGCCATCTCACCTCAGGAAGGGTAATCTTGCCGCTTTTGACGAGACATTTGAATATGCTCGGAATATCATCGTCGTCGAAAGAGTACACTTCAACGGGCCTGGAAGTCCCAGGTTTCGTCTGCGTGGTAGCCACAGTCTTTTGCCTGGACGTGTTGATCGCCAGAGCTTAAACCCTTGGTACCACGAGGATGGTCGATGTTGGAGGATGACCTCTTGCCTTTATCAGAGGCCGAGATCATGATGCCATTATCGCGCGCCTTCTGACTATTGTCCTCCACGGCTACCACTGAGATAATGAACGAGGGCCAATCATGGAACTGATATGGTCCTGTGAACACCGAGATCACGGGAAGAAGGTTCTTCCTGCAGATGTCCACCAATGCCGGGTCTGGAACTCCTGGAGGCATTTGCAAAGTGGCTTGAAGAAAGTGCGAATATTCTCTTTTTCCTTCTGCTTGACTTCGATGAGAGAGGACATAGACATGTCCATCCCTCCCTCGTAGAATCGCATAAAGAATAAAGCCTTGAAGTCTTCAAAGGAAGTAATGCAGTTGTCCGCCAGACTTCGATACCACTGATAAGCTACCCCCGAGAGACAGCCCTTGAACACCGGAGTGAGGAGGGCATCATTCCCTTGTAATAACACCGTCATCATACTTAAGTAGTTCATGTACTGATTCTGTGATATTTTTTCCCTCGAACAAAGCCAAAGTCTGTGGTATGTATCTATGAGGGAAAGGGACCTCTTCCCAGATAGCTGGGTAAGGTTGGTTGATTCCCAATTTCTTGAGCTGATCTTTGTGCTTCAGGGCATCAAATTGGGCTTTCAACTCCTGTGCTGCCTGCATCGGATCTTCAGCCGGTAGCGGGACCACGGAGTGATGAGGAATCGATTGCATCGCGACTCCAACAGGAGGTAATACATTCTTCGAGTGAGGAAGCGGAGGAACTACTGACTTCTGATCTAGAGCAGGCTCCTGGATCGCGTTGGATGGTTGTAAGTCTACCCCCACACGTATCTGAGTTAAAGGGACCGATGCTTGAGCCATAGCAGTTGTGTGTTGAGTCAGCATCATTTGGTGCATGTTCCCCATCATGGATTGTATTTTTTTCAGAGATGTCTCCAGTACAGTAATGCGTTGCTCAGCGCTCCCCGATGGGGAAGCTTCCTCGTATTCATCTCCAATGGCATAAACTCCCATCTCCCTGGGTGTCATTGAAGGATTAGTATAGGTCTCTGTTGACGAGGACATCCCACTGGGGGATTTTTGGTAGACCTATCATTCGTTGCGCACGATAGTGCAAATAATAGGTTTGGGACAAGCCTTGCCAGAGGTAATATGGACGTGGCAATTTTTTGTGGACTCAACATTACTGGGGTACTTAGAGTTAAGTACGGGTGTTAAGTTGAGATGACAACCGATATCAGAGGTAATATGAACATGATAATCGATAGCCGGATCAGGGAGATTTGTTCAGAGGTAATATGAACATGAGAAACTCTTGAGTCATGACTCCATCGGGTGATGGAGGTACACATCTGCTCAGAGATAATATGGATATGGCAGTTTTTGGTGGACCTAACACCACTGGCGTACTTAGAGTTAAGTACGGGTGTTAAGTCGAAATGACAATCGATATCAGAGGTAATATGAACATGATAATCGATAGCCGGATCAGGGAGGTTTGTTCAGAGGTAATACGAACATGACAAACTCTCTGGGGAAAGAAATGAAATGCTTGGACGATAGTTCAGAGGTAATATGAACATAAACTTATGTCTAAACAATTCACTGTGGAGTGATTTTCTTGAGTGAGGATAGTCCTGAAGAATCCATTGGGGAGACTTTTAGGGACTCTTCCTCAGGTACGTTCCTGAAGGGAGCGAATTGTCACGTTAGAAAAATCGATTTGCGATGATCATCCCTTCGTTTATAGACGCAAAGTGATGACTTTGGCGTCAATCAACTCCTGGATTCTCCTTTTCAGTACATAGCACGCCTTGGTAGGATGATGAATGTACCGATGAAAGAGACAATAATCTGGCTGATCAACTTTGCCAGCTTTCTTAGGATGTCTGATGTTGGGAAGCTGAAGCTTGCGTTCCTCCATCAACATATTAAAGATTTCAATGATGTCATCTTAATTGAAGGAGAAAGTCCCTTTTGGTCTTCGGGCTCCTGATGCCTGAGTTTTACGGTCTTCCGGGAAGATCGTCGTCGTTGCATCATCTTCGGATCTTGAGGGAATTCTACCCCCAGGTTTGGATGCCGTCCTGTTTTGTCGAGGTAGGCTACCCCCAGACATGCCGTGGCATCTATCCACAGAAGCTAATTTAGCAGGACCTGCCTCTGGTTGTACAGGATTAGACTTTGAAGATTTGGGTTTTGCAAGAGATGCAGTATACCCCAACCCAAAACGAGCTTGTTGACGGTAAGAATTACCATATAACGGTGTTCGTTTGCCTTTTCCATAGTTGAGGCCTTGTTTCAGCTTCAAATCATAACCCATGCTTTGTATAATTTTTAACGCTTGTGGGCTATATCTGTGGATTTGTATTCTGCCAGTTTCAGACTTGCGAAATTCTTCTTGTATGATCGGGCTGCTCCGCATGCGACCGAAGACTATTGGATGCTGGTCGTCGCGAGTTGGAGGAATAATAAAGATAGAATCTTCATGTAGTCCACATGTCATGACGACATTAGATGTTGATGCATCTTCCCACAAGATCTCCCCGCGTTTGACCGTTAGGGGAACTGAAGCTTGTTTATGACCCTTGTCTTCGTGTTTCTGGATCAAAAATTCACACAAGTCAGGAGGATTTACAGAAGAAGAAGAAGACTTGTTCCTTCTGTTCATATCAGTTGGCATACGGATGTTGGGAACCATAGTTCTCCCTGTGTCACCTGTATACAACAGGTTGGCCATCTGGGTGGTGGATAATCCCCGAGGAGGGCGTCTTTTCGCGAATTGAGCCTTCTTTACGTTGAGGGACTTCTCCTGGCGTAATTCGGGCTGGCGTAAAGCCGAGGAGGTCCTTAGTCGGCCGTCAGCTCCTCGCGTAATCCGGAGGGCTGGCAGATTCTTCCCTTGCTAGCGTAAAGGCCGAAAAGTTGAGCAGTCTGCCACTTGCCTTCCCTTGCGTAGACTGCAGGGATCATCTGCTTTTCCGCGGAGGGCAGATGCATTCTTACGCGCGGAGCGCGTTTGGAACTTCTGATTTGGCGCTAAGGCATTGTCAGAAATTTTGTCTGTTCCGCCAGGGACGAGAGACTGGTTTCTACGTGCAAAGCACGGTGTAGGCTTCTGGATTAGCGCTGAGGCATTGTCCAAAGTTTCGTCTGTTCCGCCAGGGATGGAAGACTGAATTTTACGCGCAGAGCGTGGAGTATACTTCTGGATTAGCACTGAGGCATTGTCCGAAGTTTTGTCTATTCCGTCAGTGACGGGAGACTGAATTTTATGTGCAAGGTGCGGAGTATACTTCTGGATTAGCACTGAGGCATTGCCAGAAGTTTTGTCTATTCCGTCAGTGACGGGAGACTGAATTTTACGCACAAGGCGCGGAGGGAGCGATGCTACCACCTCGTTGGTCGGAGAGGTCGGAGAGTCGACAGGAATGGTAGGGAATGTCTGGGGCATCCAGACCTTACGCAGCTTCTTGTTGTCTTGGACAGAGAGAGAGTGAGAGCTACCCCCTGTTCGAAGCATGTCTTCGTAGGCATACTGGTCGAATTGGACGACCAGGGTCTTCTTTACGGATCCCACGGATACCGTATCGTATTGAGCAATTGCTTCCTCGTCAGAAGAGAAATATGTCCCAGCAGAGTCGCCATCTTGTGTTTGATGATAAACGAAAGAAATATGGAAACGAGGTTTTATACGAAAACCTGCCCTTCTTGGGTTTACAAACAAGATTGTAAAATTTAATCCTATACGAGGATGTCGAGTATAATTTATTTAATCTGGGTAAATATTGCTATAGGAGTCTGATCTGCAGTCGATCACTTTGTCCCTTGGACCATACGATGATGAAGAAATACCGTGGAAGACAGAAAGCAGCTTCGAAGGTTGCTAAAGAGAGTGGATGCCCGATGCCAAAGTCGTCGATCACTTCTCTTTGCCTGAGCTCTGGATTCTTCTCTCTCTCGGCAGTTTTCTCCCCCGATTTCTCGACCTTGGATCTGATACTGGATTTCTTGACCAATTTTCGACCCTGGCGACCTTCAATCTTTCGACCTCGACCTCTGTCAATAGAGGTCTCTATTTATAGAGTTTTAGTGACAGTGACCACTCAGTCGGTGTAGAAATCGAGTAGTGGAAAGTACAACACCCTTTTACACGATGGTTACAATAACCATTACCTGCGTATAGATGACCTTTTGAATGAGCGTGTGACGCGTGTCCAACTAAGGGACAACGCGTATAACTGCTGCGAAGATCACGGCGTAGAAGCCACGTAGGTAGTTATCCTTTGTGTAGAAGAGGTTGGCGTAGAAGCCAATAACTGTCACCATGGCGTAGAAGCCGAGTAGGCGTAGAAGCCGAGTAGGCGTAGGAACCGAGTGGGCATAGAGGCCGAATGGGCATAGAAGCCGAGATGATGTGGACGTTTTAGCCAAAATTACAGCTTTTAGAGATATAATCAAATATCTTGCATTAAATGCGGAGATCTGCCCCCATCCTGCGCATTAAATGAAGAGGAGTGTCTTGAAGATTTGCCATCATTCTGCGCCTTAAATGCAGATACGCGCCTCGAATCCTGTACGAAGAGTAACTGCTGACGTGGCAGTCTGTTTGTCTTCTGCGGAGCGTAAGAAGCTCACGTCTGCCTGTGTAAAACTAGGCAGCATATCCCCTTGTATACGTAAAAATAGTTTACGCAAAGGGGATGTTACTAAACGACGATTCGGTGACATTTAATCAAATCTCCTGCATTAAATGCAGAGATTCGCCATTATCCTGCGCATTAAATGCAGATGCATGTTTTGAAGGTCTGCCACCCTTATGCGCATTAAATGCAGAGACGTACCTCGAGAACCTGTCACCGCTTTGCGCATTAAATGCAGAGACGTGCCTCGAGCCCTGTACGAAGAGCAGCTTTTGATGTGGCAATCTGTTTGTCTTCTGCGGAGCGTAAACAGCTCACATCTGCCTGTGTAAAATTAGGCAGCGTATTCCTTTGTATGCGTAAAAGCGGTTTACGCCAAGGAAATGGCAGTAAATGACAGCCTGGGTAGCAGTGCCGTGCCATCATTATAGCCGTTGCCTGGGTAGTCATGTAGTACTCTTTTTCAGGAGTCCAGACGTCAGGTTCATTGCATGATCTGACAGGTTTATTTCGAAGAATACGAAGTGTTTCTCGTACACTTCAATGCTGCATTGAAAGCAGATGAGTTTTACGCCATAAAGGCAATGTAGCACCCTTTTTACGCTGAAGCAGCCTGGACATACTGCATTACGCGAATGGTCTTTGAGCTTATACTTTATGTTGTGCTCAGCAGAAAAGCTATGTTGCACGTTGATGGCTCTGAGCTCCTCTGTTTATGCTGCCCTGCATCAACATACTGCATATAGCTATCCAGCGTATTTTTTATGCTTCTACAGAGTGCACATAAGGTTTGTGCTCTAGGAGAAATTCAGTGTGGGGAGCAGTGCTACTGCTGTTGTGATTTTTTGGTTGTAAGTTCAATGCATTGGTTGGAGGCTTAGGCACATGCATGTAGAATAAGTGCTAAGTCCTGCCATTGAAATAATTCAATTCAGATTGGACTTAGCAGCAAGGGGTTGTAGCAGTCTGCTGCAAGGAGGTTTCGTGCTCGAGTATCTCAAATATTCGAGTATCAGTGAGTATCAGTGCCTTGTGCAAGTGACTGTTGGTATGTGTGTGTTGCTTGCCAGTGAGTGAGTGCTAGCAATGTGTTCAATTTTAGTATGAATGACTTGGTTGTTGTGTGCGTAAGTGTCGAGCAGCTAGGTGTAGAAGCTATATCAGTATGCTATAGAGCAGTAGCAGTGTGCAGCAACAACTATAGCATTATGCTATAGAGCAATAGCAGTGCAACAGCAGCAATAGCAGCATTCAGCATTGTGCAGCAGCAGCAATAGCAGCATTTGCAACTGCAGCAGCACCAGTGGGTACTCTGGTTAGTGTGTTGTTGTGCACCTTACACAGTGTAACAGAGAAGAGAGGCTCTGGTTTGGAGCTTAGGTATATACGTATCAGTTGGTTATTGGAGTATCAATGTTTGCGTAGGGGGTAGGTCCAATTAGTGAAGTATTTGTTGACTTGAGTTGTTAGTTTATCTAGAATATCAGAGCAACTGGAAAATCAGTGCTGTAGTATCAGACACTGATATTGGACACACACGACTGAGGGAAACAGGTAATGAGGGACTTGAGGTTGTGCGGGCTTGTGTAATCGAGTTGATTCACAGTCATTAGAATTGAGTTGGACCCAGGTTGCAGAGGTTCAGTGGCATTAGCATATGCTTGTGCCAACAGAAGCAATTGACAACAGTAACAAGCTTGGTTTAGGCCTTAAGCATTAAGGGAGATGGCACAATACATGACACAGTGAGCAACTTAGTTTCAGTTATTAGAACCAGTTGTAGGGGTATGCTTTTGACTGTTGGAAATGGTGTTGAGTATTATATATTAATTGGTAAGTTAGTTAGTAAATTTGATAATGGTTTGATGTTAGTATTTGTGATAAGTTAGTATATATTTCAGTGAGAGTAGTTAGTGTTAGTTGATATGGTGCTTAAGTGTGTTTATTGAATAAGAGTTGATGTCTTAATATTAGATGTTAGGAATGGTTAAGTGTCATGGGTGTTAACCAAGGTATTAGTTAGATAAGTATTAGCTAGTTGATATCCATAGGTAATATAGTTCATAGAATATTTAACTAGTATATTTATAATAGTGTTAACCAATACTTTGTGTTAATAGATAAATAGCTAATACACTTGGAAGATAGACTAGTTTAGATAGTTTTAACTTAGAATGATAGGGTTGACCTAGCTTTGACTATTTGACCAATATTGACTAGTTTGACTTTAAAAGTCAACCCTTGACCTAGTTTGACCTTGTTTGACCAAAGTGACCTAGTATGACCTAGAGATTACCCATTTCTTCATTTTAAATTCATTTATCTTTCATTACACCTAGTAACCTGTAAATTTCTATATAGGTCTGTGTGTCACCGGTTCAGGCATTGTTCCACTTCACTTGCTCAGGACCTCAGACGAGTATATTTTTTTCGTTAGTTTTTATTTCATGATAGTGTATATATCATATGTTCTAGAACTATATACTTGATTCCGACACAGTGGTTTCACGGACTGATACTATATGGATCCTGTCAGAAGATGTTATCCCTTACTGTGTTCAATGGGTACTCCTTCACATGTATTTTATCGTATGTATCGGGTATTAATTTTTGTGTACTTTATGTTCACACACTGCTCGTGTTCAGTGTGCTCATATTTGTGTTCGTAACGTATCGTGATTGGATCCATTAGTATTGGTTGGGGATGGGGGAGTAAGAGTTGGTTATGTGATCAAGCCTGAATGTATACGTGTACATGTCGATTACATATCGCACGTGTAATCGAGTTACCATATTGTATTCGTGTTCAACCTAAACCGATCATATAATAAACTTTTATTCCATGGCACATTAGCTAGATTTCATTTATTTCCATTATATTGCAGTTATTCTATTGTCTGTTCTTCATTCCAGTACAATACATGTTCACTCAAGTTCATTTTATTCTGATGTTTAGTTATCTTGTATTCTTTTTTATTATCTGTTGTATATGCTCGATTATGTATATGAAACTGCTTTCAGAGGTATGTACTTCACTCCAATTCTGACTGGATATTTTTTTCAGATGATTGGCTTGTGGACCAGTGTCCCACCTACCATGGGCCATAGGACGACGTACCTTTAAAGGATACTCCTTTAGAGCAGGAGGACCAAGTACCAGAGTTTGAGGAGGTTTAGATTATTTGTTTTGACTTGTATTAGACTTTTATTGAGGTTATTGACATGTATATATTATTTGAGGCTTGTGGATGTATTGTGACTCTTTCTTTCATTATTCTATCTCGTGCTTTATCTTCCTCAGTTTGCATTGTGATTGAGTATAGTTTATATTTATCAGATACCATATTGATCCTCCGTTTGGAGTTGAGATGATTGTCAGGTACCATGTATATACCTCATTTTTAAGAGCAAAATGGGGGAGATCAATAGAAACATCAATGTTCAGTAGACCCTAACCCTCAACAAGTTCAAAGTAAGCAAAATAAAAAGTCAGTTGAAAACCCTAATCTTTAGCATCAACTCCCAAAAAACAAAAATAAAAATTCCAAAAAATATAATACCCTAGTCCCCGATTCCATAGTGATCCCGTTATTTTTCTTGTGCCCTCCCTGTTAAGCCCCAAGTTTACTACCAAAGAAATGGACAATTGAGAAATACCTCATGGATTCGAGAAATTCTAAAAATCTGTAGGAAAACAAAACCTAATTATGTTCAGAGACGAAGATTTGAATTTATCAACCTCATTTAGAGAATATAACCCCAAAAATAGTAAATGATGTTGGTGTTTTCCATTTGACTTTGGAAGTTTTAGTCCCATATTGGAAAACTACCAATGTGTATATCTCAATATATAGCTATGCTTAGTATTGGCATATGCACATGGGGTGGAGGTCCACGTGGGTTGACTTTCATAGAGGGATTAAGTGTGAACTCCATTATGACAATCTTTGTTTTGTCACCACCTTTGGGATTAGGAGCTAAGTCCCGCAGCGACTCGAACTCGGGCTCGTGCTCAAGCGTGATGATGTATATTTGCGACGTAATGACATCGCCGAAGTTCCGACGTCCAGCGTCTCGACGTCGGTAAATCAGCGACGTCCTAAAGTGTCGCAAAAAGTCGCTAGTATAGCGACGTAACCAGCGACGTTCTGCGATAAAAATGCTGACATGACATAAATTGTCATGTCAGCATTATAGCGACGTTTAGCGTCACTTAGCGACGAAAAGTTATTTTTTATCGAAGAAAATACCCCGTCGCTAATCGTTGCAAGACGTTGCTGAACGTCGTTATTTTTGAAATACAGTACTTATAGTATCTTTATTAGGATGTTCAAATATTATGGAAGAAAGGTTATTGATTATCTTTTCTATGCACAAGAGGTTCTTTGTAAATTGTTAAAATTCACAAAAAACTCCAAGGACACAAAAAAGGTAATCAATAACCTATCTTCCTAACATATGATTATCCCAATAAAGATACCATAAGTACTGTTTAATAAAATGTTACAATCATAAAATATTTGTACCGTATGTAAAATATTTGTTAAGATACCAATATTACAACCATAAATTATTACAATGTAGGTGATGATGGGGACTTCGTCGCCGTAGGGGTGGCAGGAGCAGGTCGGGCGTGGTAGGAGACGCCGATGGTACGAGCGGATGCCTGTGGTGCGGCCGCGGTGACGACAGATCCAGTCACGGAGGAGGCGACAGAACTGGGGGAAGTCGCGGCAGAGTTGGAGGACGAGGTGGTGGGGGTCGATGAGGGGGCCGTGGTCGGGGTTGAGGAGGATACCGTTGTTGTCGACGACGACGCAGGAGTCGTAGGGAAGGGGGAGGAGGAGGACTGGAGAGGCGAGGACGGAGGGGTCAAAGTGGCGATGACGGATCCAATCATGGAGGAGGCAACGAAACTGGGGGAAGGCACGAAAGTCGCGGCGGAGGCGGAGGGGGGTGCGAAGGGGAGGGGGGTCGAGGCGGAGGGGAGAGGATGGGGAGTTGGAGATGGGAGAGGGAGGGGGTCGAGCGGAGGGGAGGGGAGTGGGAGTTGGGAGAGGGGTGAAGAGGGTTATTTATAGGAGAGAAGAGAATTCGAACCGACCTGAATTTTCAGGATTTTAGCGACGTGTCATTTGGACGTCGCTAATCGTCTCGTCGCTAAATTTGAAATCCAGCGACGATAAGCGACATTTTGAGGCAAAAATTGAAATTAGAACCGACCGCGTACATCAGCGACGCTATACAGTGTCACTAGATTTAAAAATTTGGGGACAAAAAAATGGAGGAAAATAAAACGTCGAAACCCTATATGAAAAGATTTAGCGACGTCTAATATACGTGTAGCTAAATGTCACTAGTTTTTAATATTCGACGATGTATATGTATAAACGTCGTTGTTTAAAAAAACATAGCGACTTTTGGCGACTTCTCGGCGACGTTCATTTCCATAATATTAATCGTAGTCGCTAGACGTCGCTAAATGTCGCCAACAGTGACTCATTGCGATGTCATTTTATTACGTCCCTAAAATCAATAAAATTAGCGACATGGTAATTCGGAGTCACTAAATTCGTTACTAATTTGATTTATTTTGGTAGTGGGAAGGACCGGAGGTCTGGAGCGGCGTCCAACGGTCCACGGGTGGGCTGACTTATTTGCTTTTTTGCTATATGTCCAAGAGGAGTAGAAACTGTGGGCAGAAGAGAATAAAGTGGTTTTGCTTTTTTGCTGTTTGTTTTCTTCACTCGGATGGGTGGGCTGGAACCTTTGCTTGGGTGGGCTGGAGTCTTTGGTTGGGTGGGCTGCAAGTCCTTGTACATATAGAAAAAAATTGGGAATGGCTGGGGTGGGCTGGAGCCCACCCCAGCCCACCAATAAATCCGCCCTTGCCTCCTATACAATCCATCCTACGACCAATCTCTCAACTTACCCCTCAGTCATGCCTCAACCTGTTACTCCTCCACAACCTTACTTCCAGCCAACCGCCCATTGGTTGACCTTAGCTCTATGCTGGCTTAACTATTCCTCTTCCTGCTCGAACAGGAAGGCCTGGCGAGCAACTAAATCGTTAGCCCGATCAAAGCCCGCTTGCTTTCGCACCTCGCTTCCGCATCCAGTACATACAAATTTATTATTTATTATCTAGTTAAATTTACAATTATATATTAGTATATATATATTTTTTAAAATTATTTATATTAATTAAATATCCTAACAACTTTTTTATATTAATTAAGAATAAACATTCATATATAAAATATTAACTAAATATTAGTTAATTGTTAATTAAGTTATTAGTTGAAGTAATTGTTTATTAGTGTTAACTAAATATTTAATAAAACAATAAAATTATTAAAAAAATCAAAATTCAATCATGATTTTGAATTTGGAAAAGATGATATGGGATAGCCTCCAATCTGGATTGAAAAAGTGGATGTTGGATAGCCTCCAATCATGAATTTGGAAAGTAATCATTACACATTGTCCAAATCGAAATCCATGGTTCAAACAAACATAGGATTTCATAGATTTTGCTCCATAAAATCTTCAAATTCATGTCGAGTTCATTTTACCAAACATGTCCTAATCATAAGTACTTTGTAATTATGAATACTATTTTTTTTGTGAAAGGAGTAATTATGATTACTAGTTAACCATACTAATTTATTACTTAGATAATTAATATTTTATGATTATTAGTTAACCATATATAACTATGACCATGAGTAAATCATAATATTAGGTAAAAAAAAAATTTAATATTATAATATTTAATTAGTTAACAATAATATTTTGTTAATAACGATTGTTTATACTATATTTAATTATAATTTTTTTCTTATAAATATATCTTATTATCCAAACATATAATTTGGATTATGTCAGCTTCCAATTTCAAATTCCAAATTTACCAAACGGTAAAAAAATCCTCAAACAATAAATTCATAATTTGGACCAAAATTCAAAACTAGATTTCCGAAATCCAAAATTCAAGTCCAAATATATTTTTTGTATACCAAACATATCCGGTTGTTTGGTTCGCAGATTTGGAGCGCAGAAGTAGCAAAAATTCGAATTCTGGACCACTTCATGTGTTTGGTTGGAGGATTTACAGACAAGATTTACTGTATTTTGACATGAACAATAAATCTTGTTTGACATAAAATTGAAATTTTGACATCGAAATTTTTATTTTTCCTTCGAAGTGGAGCGTGGAAGTGAAAATCCTCGTTTCCACTTTCCGTATTTTGTTGGAGGACCACTTCCTCTCTACTTTACAAATTTTTTTTTTACTATGCATGTTACTTTTTTTTTCAAACTAGTAAATTCACGTGCGTTGCACGTAATTTTTTTTTCTTTTTTCTGATATTGTTAAAAAATAGTTTAAATATTTAAATATATTTGAATTAAGATTTGTTATATGTGTCTATATTTTAATTAAAATTTGTCATAATCTTGTCTATCTTTAATTAAAATTTATTATGCATATATGTGGATAAAAGAGAGATTTTCGTTGTGCGGTAAAAAAAAAGTTAGTTTAATTAAGAGTTATTATTTTTTTAATATTTTTTTCAGTTAAATATAGGAAGATTTACAAACGGCTTGGACGGCTCAATTTTAAGCCGTTTTCAAACCGCATTATATTAGTAGAGAAGTGAAACTTGGAATTTGTCACAATACATCACAAGTCTAAGTCTCATCTCAAATAATAATACATGCTATAAAAGTCTAGCTAGAACAATATAATATCATGATGAGCCTATGCAACAATGTACAGGATGATGATAAGTTTCAAATCAATATAATACAGTGCAAAAAAATACAGCAATAAAATGAATAGAAGTGAAGCAAATCTATTTTTTTTTAAACATGAATCATGTCAAGGATAACATTGGTAAGTAGTTTCAGCAAAAAAATTAATGTTCCTCAAAGAAATAGCTTCAACAAAGAACCAGTGAGCATCAAATTGAAAGCTATGTTGTGTCAAAAGTAAAAGAAATGTAAATTACTAATACCCCGCGCCGATTATAAGCTTGATACGGATAGAAGAAATTGACGGTAATGTTCTACTCTCATTTTTAAGAGCAAAATGGAGGAGATCAATAGAAACATCAATGTTCAGTAGACCCTAACCCTCCTCATCAAGTTCAATGTAAGCAAAATAAAAAGTCAGTTGAAAACCCTAACCTTTAGCATCAACTCCCAAAAAACAAAAATAAAAATTCCAAAAAATATAATACCATAGTCCCCGATTTCCTAGTGATCCCGTTATTTTTCTTCTGCCCTCCCTACTAAGCCCCAAGTTTCCTGCACATTTGGATGAAAACAAAGCTAAATATTCCAAAAATCGAATTCTTTACTACCAAAGAAATGGACAATTGAGAAATACCTCATGGATTCGAGAAATTCTAAAAATCGGTAGGAAAACAAAACCTAATTATGTTCAGAGACGAAGAGTTGAATTTAACAACATCATTTAGAGAATATAACCCCAAAAATCGTAAAAGATGTTGGTATTTTCTACTTGACTTTGGGAGTTTTAGTCCCACATTGGAAAACCATCAATGTGTATATCTCAATATATAGCTATGCTTAGTATTGATATATGCACATGGGGTGGAAGTCCATGTGGGTTGACTTTCATCGAGGGATTAAGTGTGAACTCCATTATGACAATCTTTGTTTTGTCATCACCTTTGGGATTAGGAGCTAAGTCCCGCAGCGACTCCGACTCGGGCTCGTGCTCGTGCTCAAGGGTGATGATGTATATTTGCGACGTGATGACATCGCCGAAGTTTCGACGGCGTCGGTAAATCAGCAACGTCCTAAAGTGTCGCAAAAAGTAACTACAATAGCGACGTAACCAACGACGTTCTGCGATAAAAATGCTGACATGGTAAAAATTGCCATGTCAGCATTATAGCGACGTTTAGCGTCACTTAGCGACAAAAAGTTATTTTTTAGCGACGAAAATACCCTGTCGCTAATTGTCGCAAGACGTTGCTGAACGTCGTTATTTTTGAAATACAGTACTTATAGTATCTTTATTAGGATGTTCAAATATTATGGAAGAAAGGTTATTGATTATCTTTTCTATGCACAAGAGGTTCTTTGTAAATTGTTAAAATTCACAAAAAACTCCAAGGGCACGAAAAAGATAATCAATAACCTATCTTCCTAACATATGACTATCCCAATAAATATACCATAAGTATTGTTTAATAAAATATTACAACCATAAATTATTTGTGCCGTATATAAAATATTTGTTGAGATACCAATATTACAATCATAAATTATTACAATGTAGGTGATGATGGGGACTTGGGTGTCGTAGGGGTGGCAGGAGAAGCCGACGGTGCGGGCGGATGCCGGTGGTGTGGCCGCAGCGACGGCAGATCCAGTCACGGAGGAGGCGATATGGAAATGGGGGAAGTCGCGACGGAGTTGGAGGACGAGGTGGTGGGGGCGATGAGGGGGCCGTGGTCGGAGTTGAGGAGGATACCGTTGTTGCCGACGACGACGCAGGAGTCGTAGGGGAGGGGGAGGAGGAGGACTGGCGAGGCGAGGACGGAGGGGTCAAAGTGGCGACGGCGGATCCAGTCGTGGAGGAGGCGACGAAATTGGGAGAAGGCACGAAAGTCGCGACGGAGACGGAGGCGGGTGACGGAGCGGGTGCGGAGGGTAGGGAGGTCGAGGCGGAGAGGAGGGGATGGGGAGTTGGAGATGGGAGAGGGAGGGGGGTCGAGCGGAGGGGAGGGGAAGGGGAGTGGGAGTTGGAAGAGGGAGGGGGGTCGAGCGGAGGGGAGGGGAAGGGGAGTGGGAGTTGGGAGAGGGGTGAAGAGGGTTATTTATAGGGAGGAAGAAAATTCGAACTGACCTGAATTTTCAGGATTTTAGCGACGTGTCATTTGGACGTCGCTAATCGTCTCGTCGCTAAATTTGAAATCCAGCGACGATAAGCGACATTTTGAAACGAAAATCAAAATTAGAACCGACCGTATACATCAGCGACGCTATACAGTGTCGCTAGACGTCGCTAAATTTAAAATTTTGGAGACAAAAAAATGGAGGAAAATGAAACGTCGAAACCCTATATGAAAAGATTTAGCGACGTCTAATATTCGCGTCGCTAAATGTCGCTAGTTTTTAATATTCGACGATGTACATGTATAAACGTCGTTGTTTAAAAAAATATAGCGACTTTTGGCGACTTCTCGGCGATGTTCATTTCCATAATATTAATCATAGTCGCTAAATGTCGCCAACAGTGACTCATTGCGATGTCATTTTATTGCGTCGCTAAAATCTATAAAATTAGGGACATCGTAATTTGGAGTCACTAAATTAGTTACTAATTTGATTTATTTTGGTAGTGGGAAGGACCGGAGGTCCGGAACGGCGTCCAACGGTTCACGGGTGGGCTGACTTATTTGCTTTTTTGCTACATGTCCAGGAGGAGTAGAAACTGTGGGCAGAAGAGAATAAAGTGGTTTTGCTTTTTTGCTGTTTGTTTTCTTCACTCGAATGGGTGGGCTGGAAGCTTTGCTTGGGTGGGCTGGAGTCTTTGGTTGGGTGGACTGCAAGTCCTTGTACATATAAAAAAAAAAAAATTAGGAATGGCTGGGTGGGCTGAAGCCCACCAATAAATCCGTCCTTGCCTCCTATACAATCCATCATGCGACCAATCTCTCAACTTACCCCTCAGCCATGCCTCAACCTGTTACTCCTCCACAACCTTACTTCCAGCCAACCACCCATTGGTTGACCTTTGCTCCATGCTAGCTTAACTGTTCCTCTTCCTGCTCGAACAGGAAAGCCTGGCGAGCAAATAAATCGTTAGCCCGATCAAAGCCTGCTTTCTTTCGCACCTCGCTTCCGCATCTAGTACATACAAATTTATTATTTATTATCTAGTTAAATTTACAATTATATATTAGTATATATATATATTTTTAAATTTTTTTTATATTAATTAAATATCCTAACAACTTTTTTATATTAATTAAGAATAAACATTCGTATATAAAATATTAACTAAATATTTGTTAATTGTTAATTAATTTATTAGTTGAAGTAATTGTTGATTAGTATTAACTAAATATTTAATAAAACAATAAAATGATTATAAAAATTAAATTTCAATCATGATTTTGAATTTGGAAAAGATGACGTGGAAAAGCCTCCAATCTGAATTTTGGATTTGAAAAGTAATCATTACACATTGTCCAAATCGAAATCCATGGCTCAAACAAACATAGGATTTCATAGATTTTGTTCCATAAAATCTTCAAATTCATGCCGAGTTCATGTTTACCAAACATGTCCTAATCATAAGTACTTTGTAATTATGATTAGTACTTTGTAATTATGATTACTATTTTTTTGTGAAAAGAGTAATTATGATTATTAGTTAACCATACTAATTTGTTAATTAGATAATTAATATTTTATGATTATTAGTTAACCATATATAACTATGATCATGAGTAAATCATAATATTAGGTAAAAAAAAATTATAATATTTAATTAGTTAACAGTAATATTTTGTTAATATCGATTGTTTATACTATAGTTAATTATAATTTTTTTCTTATAAATATATCTTATTGTCCAAACGTATAATTTGGATTATGTCAGCTTCCAATTTCAAATTCCAAATTTACCAAACGGCAAAAAAATTCTCAAACTATAAATTCATAATTTGGACCAAAATTCAAAACTATATTTTCAAAATCCAAAATTCAAGTCCAAATACATTTTTTGTATAACAAACATATCCGGTTGTTTGGTTCACGGATTTGGAGCGCAGAAGTAGCAAAAATTCGAATTCTGGACCACTTCATGTGTTTGGTTGGAGGATTTACAGACAAGATTTATTGTATTTTGATATGAACAATAAATCTTGTTTGACATAAAATTAAAATTTTGACATCGAAGTTTTTTTTTTTTCCTTCGAAGTGGAGCGTGGACGTGAAAATCCTCGTTTCCACTTTCCGTGTTTTGTTGGAGGACCACTTCCTCTCTACTTTACAAATTTATTTTTTACTATGCATGTTATTTTTTTTTTAAAACTAGTAAATTCACGTGTGTTGCACGTAAAATATTTTTTTCTTTCTTTCTGCTATTGTTAAAAAATAGTTTAAATATTTAAATATATTTGAATTAAGCATTCATTTGTAGGGTTAATCTTGCAAGCCAAACAAAACAAAAATCCAATAGGAACTCGAGTTCCTATTCTTTTCAATCTCATCGAATATCAACCGTTGGATTACATGCATGTGATGCTTGATTGTAATTTCCTAAAATGTTAGGAGCTAAATATAAAAAAAAACGTCCACATGTCATCATCCTGTTGCAAGTTCAAACGAAACAAAACACAATGCCTAAACTAGTCTAGTCCCCACCACATCTCTATGGACCGAGCCTAAGGTGCATTTTTGTCATTTCCCTTACAGAGCAAAGATCTTGGCACAGCTGCTGCCGATGCATACATATATAAAGGCTTGAACAAAGGTTTGAACAAAGGCTTTATATCATTTTCTTCGCAGAGCAAGGTGGTGAAAACTTGTCGCAGCTGAAGGAGAAAGATTATAGGACTACTTCATCTGTAAGCATCTTTTTCCTTCTTCTTTCAGTATGCTTCATTCCCATAGAAAATGGAGTTTTGTGTAGATTATTTTTTTATGTTGTGTTCTCAAGACTGATGTGGTGTGGTTTCTTTTCTTTACATGACTAAAAGTCGATTAGTTTGTGAACATAGATTCTTGATTTTTAGGTGTTTTATATTATACTTGAGGGATGAATGTGTAAAAACTTGTTGTATTTCTAAAAGAAAAGAAAATTGAACAGTTCTTGAGGTTATGGTTTTCATCACGTTCAAGAAGATGAATGTGTTGAAGGGGCTTTCAAGTGTTTTCTCTTATTTATAAAAGTTTTTTATTCTTTTTTCTAAATGTGATTTTGATGTTTTTTTAGAGTTCTAGAAACTAGTTTTTGAAATTGGGTTTTGCTTTAATGTGTTCTGTGAAGGTTTTCATCACGTTCAAGAAGATGAATGTTTTTATTTTTATTTTTTTTATGTAGCATATTGGAAAGATGAAATAGAGC
The DNA here is from genome assembly GCA_036927795.1 of Iris macrosiphon. Lineage (NCBI taxonomy): Eukaryota > Viridiplantae > Streptophyta > Magnoliopsida > Asparagales > Iridaceae > Iris > Iris macrosiphon. The sequence continues at coordinate 201,443,004 of JAYESA010000008.1, forward strand.
ATTAATGTGTTAAAAGGGGTTTAAAATACTAATTATTCCCATTAGTTTTCTTGATATTCTTGATTTTAGAGTTTTTTTTATATTATGTTTGTGTAAAAATTTATTGTGTTTTTAAAGAGACTCATTTCTGAACAGTTGTTGATGTTATAGTTTTTATCATTTTTAAGAAAATGTGTTTAAAGTGGGATATGAAAACAACTTCTTGTTGTTGTTGTTGTTGTTGTTGTTGTTGTTTTCTTCTATGATTTTTATAAAAGAGTAAATATGTTTTGTAAACATGCTTGTTGTGATCTATAAAGGGTTTTGATATTTTTGTAGAGTTTTGAAAGTGGGATTTGGATTTCTTCTATGAGTGGATGGTCTGAATATTTTTTAGAGTTCTAAAATTGGCCTTTGGATTGGAGTTTCTTTTATATATCATCTTGGAAAGACACATTCGAGCATCAATGTTTTAGAAGTGATTTTAAATACCAATATTGATTTTTGTTGATAGTTTAATGGCATTTCACTTGCTTCTTCTTCTGAACCTTTTTTAGTCTGTTAATATTGGTTATGGTATATATGTTCTTGTGCAGATTCTTGAATAGAGAAAATGGATGCTGTTGCGATCGTACGTCAAAGACTCTGTGGAGATTTTCGGCAGTACAACATTGATAACGTTGACAAAGCTGTCGAGATCTTTAGTTACCTTCTTTCATGCCGTACCCATGAACAACTGACAGAATATGCAACGGCATCCGATGAGCAATTTTATGACGTAATCGTACAAGCTGGCCTCGAACTCAATTCTCTGATAGATCACAATGCTGCATATCATCATATGCCGCCGCCATCGCCTGGATACATGCTACCTCCACCGCCTTCTAGCTTCCGAATGCCGCCGCCGCCGCTGCCTCCTCCTCCTCCTCCTCCTCATCCAAACCTCGGAAGCAATTCTTTGATAATGCCCAATGCTGCTGCTTCACCCTCCTATATGCTGCCGCCATGGAATGATCAGTACTCCTGGCCTCGATACACATCTCCTGCACCTCCACCAATTTCCCGACCGGTCGCGTCAACTTCTAGCTTCGGAGGGCCGACGGGTTGGCATGATCCTCATCTAACAATCTCCAATGCACAGCTTGTTATTCAAGGGGGTTTGGATTCAAGGGGGGGTAGCATGATGAGATCAGCAGCAGCAGCAGCAGTTCCTGCAGAAGCTTGTTATTTTTTCAAAACTGGGTTCTGTAGGGAGGGCTACAGCTGTAGATTTTCCCATGACGACATCGCTTCCGGGTAATTCAATTAATACTTATAATTTGTCAATCTCCTCATCTATATATATATATATGTATGTATGTAATTTGTTTTTCCCTCAAATAGTAGAGCAGCTCGTATCTATCTTATATTTTTCTTGGAAATTAACTGTAGAGGACCTCGTGGGCAGCCTTCAGTAGTGGTAGCAGAAGAAGCTCCGAATTACAACAAAGAGAAAAGTGACTTGTATCTTACTTTTCCTTCTTTCAGCACATTTACTGAGGATGATGTCCTCAACTACTTCTCGTAAGTAGTATGTATGTATGTTATTCTTTAGTGTTTTGTGGCTTCTATAGATAATAGCTAATTAGCTAGATGGATGCATGCATGCGTTACAGGCAGTTCGGTCCTGTCGTTGAAGTTCGGATTCCTCATCAAGAGACAAGGATTTTTGGGTTTGTGAGCTTCCGGTACCCACATACTGTGAACGGAATTCTTGCCATGAATCGGCCTCATCTAATCGGCGGCGCAAGTGTTGTGGCTAAACGTTACAAGGAAAAGGCACAACAGGTCGTCTATGAAAGGTATGATTGATTTGTTTTTGTTTTTGTTTTATAATTTTCCTTCAATAGTAGACCATATTTTTCTTTGAAATTATTGTAGAAGCCCGCATTCGGCAGGCCCCTCAGGCTCAGCTGATGAAAACCCAAGAACGACAGGAAATAATAACAACGACGACGACGAAGAAGAAACGTAAGCAACTGATCGAACCCATTGGCTAATAATCACTATGATATATAGGATCTCTTCATCAGGATTCTGACATTATTTTTTTTCTTCTTTCTTTTCCAGTGGCTCCATTGATCTTCCTGACAGTCCTTTCCATAAATATACCGACAATTAAACATATAGAGAAAGGTCTGAAGTTACTTCTGGAGGCTCAGTTTCTTCTCCCAGATGAAGGCTGCATGCAAAGTAGATGCAGAAGCAAACTGCATGCAAAGTAGTGTTCAGACATATACTCTCAATTAAAATTTGTACGTAATATACTGAATTCTAGTGGATATAAGCTGATGAAAACTTGTGAACTGCATGTTTTTGAACATAAGGAAAATAGGCATTTCATACATTGAGAGGTTATCATATTTCTGTGCTTTACAGATCGACACTACTATATACCAAACACTGAAATAATTTGTCTGAGATGGTTAATTTTGCGAGTGGTTATCTGTTTCTGATTGTTGACCTCTTTGTGGGACACTGATATTTGCTTTCATAATTATTTTAATACTCTTTAACATCTTTTAAAAATCATTTAAAAATCAGAATACCTTAGTTTTATTTTGTTAAAAATTGTAGAAAATTCTTAATAATTCTGAAAATTAAGTTTTAAAATTCTAAAAAATTCAAGTGATTACATATGTATCCTAGACTTTCACTAGCCGTCCCCTAATTAAATTATAATCGTTGGTGGTCTGTTGCAAAGGATATGTATGTCTAGAGTTTAGAGTCTTGGGACGTCGGCGATATTTTTGGATATCGAAATATTGGTTAACTCTCGAAATTCTCGAAAATTTTGGCAGAGTTCCCTTTGTATTTCGGCTTCCGGAATTTTTAACAGTTTATAAATTCGACCCGGAGCAACCCTCTGTAGCATTCCCGGGCTCGCCGACCCCTTCGGTGGAGCAACTCTCAACACCGGAACACACGCAGTTTATATTTTAGACAATATTAACATCTTTAAGTAAGTAAGGAAGTCTTCTTACCTTGGAAATTATATAATCATTAATTGCATACCTTGGCTTTGAAATTTGCTGGCTATTTGCAAGACAACACAATATAATCATTAGAAATATAATAATTTTATAAGAAAATGACAATATCATTCTCATGACTTTGCTTGTAGGGTATTAATTTTTTTAACTAATCCAAGTATCATATATAATATTTATATGTAACAAATGTTCCTTAGAGTCTAAAATTTATATCTTAAAAATAGAGCACAATATATATATTAATGCTTCAAAAGGTGCCATCTTAATGCTAGTATGATAACTATTGTTATAAGAAAATTCTACCAAATGTAAGTGGTCGTCCCATGATCCCCCAAAATCTAATGTGCAGGCTCTCAACATGTCCTCTAGAGTTTGAATCGTTCTATCTGAATGACCATCTATTTGAGGATGGTATGCCGAACTAAATTTTAACTGAGTGCCGAGGCTCTCCTGCAGACTTCTCCAGAAATGTGAAGTAAACCTGGTGTCTCTATCCGAAATTATACTCACTGGTACTCCGTATTGGCTAATAATCTGTTTCATATACATGTCTGCTAATACTTCGGTTGTCTGTCCCATCCGGAATGGTAGAAACTTAGCTGATTTAGTGAGCCTATCTATGATGACCCAGATAGCATTGTTACCCTTTTGTGTCTTAGGTAGTCCGGTTACAAAATCCATTGTGATATATTTTCATTTCCATTCAGGTATTGGTAAGGGCTGAAGAAGACCTGCTGTCCTTTAATGTTCTGCCTTTACTTGCTGACAGACAAGACATCTGGATACGAATTTAGCAATCTCTCATTTCATTCCATGCCACCAAAAATTTTGTTTTAAGTCCTTATACATCTTAGTACTTCCCGGATGGATGGAATATTAAGAGTTATGAGATTATGTCATGACTTCTGTTCTTAGATTTCTACCGGGTACACACAATCAATCTCCAAACCTTAGCGATCCATTTGGATGCTTTCTTATTCCAATTCGGAGTCCCTCCTTGGTTTGTTTCCATATTTTCTGGAGTTTAAAGTCTCCTTGTTGAGCTTCCTTGATTCTGTCCACTAGGAAAGACTGTACTTGTAAATTTTCCCATGATCCTTCTGATATTGGATATATTACTTCAATTTTCATCTTACTTAAGTCCTTGAGTATTTTCCTTGGGGTATTCATAAAGAATGTCATTGGTTTTCTGCTCAAGACATCTGCCACTTTATTTGCTTTGTCCGGATGGTACTCTAATTCCATATCAAAGTCCTTGAGTAATTCCAACCATCTTCTTTGTCTCATATTGATTTCCTTCTGAGTAAACACATATTTCAACTTTTGTGATCCGTATATATCTTGATTCTCTTCCCGTATAAGTAGTGCCGCCATAGTTTAAGTGCAAAAACTACAGCTGCTAATTCCAAATCATGAGTTGGATAATTTCTCTCATGTTGCTTCAGTTGTCGAGAGGCATAGGCTATAACTCTTCCGTGCTGCATTAGTACACAACCTAGCCCTTTATCCGATGCATCGCTATATATCTCGTATCCTCCTGATCCCGACGGTAATGCTAGCACAGGTGCCGAAATTAACCTTTCCTTTAATTCGTCAAAGGTTGTCTGACATTTCTCCGTCCAATTAAATCTTTTCTCCTTTCGGGTCAGCCGAGTTAATGGTTCTGCAATTCTTGAAAAGTTTTCCACGAACCTCCTATAGTATCCGGCTAATCCCAAGAAACTTAAAATTTCTGCCACAGACTTTGGCGTTGGCCAGGATTTAACAGCTTCCACCTTCTTTGGATCTACTGAAATACCTTCTCCGTTGATAACGTGGCCTAGAAATGATATATGATTTAACCAAAATTCACATTTACTGAGCTTAGCATATAATCGTTCATGTCTTAGGGTCTGCAATATCACCCTCAGATTCCCTTCATGTTCTTCTTCATTTTTTGAATATAGAAGGATGTCGTCAATGAATACAATCACGAACTTATCCAAATATTGATAAAATATTCGATTCATCAGATCCATAAATATTGCAGGAGCGTTAGTTACCCCAAATGGCATAACTAAGAACTCGTAATGTCCATAACGAGTCCTAAATGCTTTCTTTGAATGTCTTTCTTCTTGACCTTTACTTGATGATATTCTGACCTTAAATTAATCTTTGAGAATACCTTTGCTTCCCCTAATTGATCAAATAATTCATCAATTCGGGGCAAGGGGTATTTATTCTTGATTGTTACTTCATTCAAGGCTCTATAATCAATTATCAATCGTAGGGTCCCGTCCTTCTTTTCACAAAAAACACTGGTGCACCCCACGGTGAAGCATTGGGCTGAATAAATCCTTTTGATAATAACTCCTTTATTTGTTTGTTTAGCTCAGCCAATTCTTCTTTATTCATCGGGTATATTTTTTTAGCTATAGGAGCTGCTCCAGGCACCAAATTGATAGAAAATTCCACTGCTCTATCCGGTGGCAATTCCGGTAACTTATCGGAAAATACATCCTTGAATTCTTTCACTATCCTCGGGAACTTTTCCTCTTCTAGTTCATGAAATCTTCCTTGGACTGGTTGTTCAAACTTTTCTAATTCCTCAGCATCAAATTCTTTCTGGTCTCGAACAAATTCATATAATTCTACAATGGTGAGCTGGAACTGAATCTTCCCTTGGACACAATCTATACTTGCCAATGTCTTGGTCAACCAATCCATTCCAAGTACCACATCATAGTTGTTCATTGGAAAAACTAACAATCTTACTTGAAAAGCTCTACCGCCTAATTTAACTGGACATGCTTCACAAACCCGACTAACTTCTACCGTACCATTACCTGTAAAAATGTTTTAATTTCTTAAGTAACGGTTGCGATTTGATTTCATGAAGAGTTATAAATGCTGATGCTATAAATGAATGGGTTGCCCCAGAATCAAATAATACTGATGCCGGATAAGCTAAAACTATAATAGTACCTATTACTACTTCTCCGACTAGTTTTGTTTTATCAGTATTCATCATAAATGCCTGCCCTTGCCTTTTCTTTCTTCCGGTCTGAGGCTGGTTTGGTTTCTGAGCTTGCTGTAATTGGTAGGCTTGAGGTGCAAAGGGTGGTATTCGTTGATTTCCATAAGTCAACATGGCTTGAGGTGTTGACGCTTGTATCAGCGGTCGTGGACCCTTCCCTTGAAGCATAGGCCTGATGTCATTTCCTCAGAACATGGGTCGTGATTCTTGGTGCGGGTTTTGCATCGTTGGCCCTAAGGTTCGTTGTTGTGGTCACAGGCCAATCGAATGCTTATCTGATCCGCATCTTAAAGAAAGACCCAAAAATTTTCTACAATCATCCTTCATGGGCCCAGGTTTTTGACAAAAGTTGCAAATAACTGGTCTTCTTAAGATACCAGTTTGTGGGTGTTTCTACGGTCCTTGCCATGGATGCCTCGAGGATGAGGTTCCTACTTCCAAGGTTCTTTTCTGAGGCTGAGATCGAAATGGTTGTTCTTCATTTAGCATTCTCTTCTGGCTCCTTGCTACTTCAGTCACCTCAGGATAGGTTTAGCATCGATAGGCAGCGACTCTACTCTTCAGTTGGCTCCCTAGTCCTTCCAGGAATCTAGATACTTTGGTTTCCTCATCAGCTATTACGCTTGAAGAAAAATGACTAAGCCTGTAAAACTCTGCAATATACTCGTCTACTGTGAGTCTTCCTTGCTTTAAATGAGTGAACTTCTGTTCTAACTAGATTTTAGCTGATTTTGGGAAGAACCTCCCTTCAATTTTTTTTTTAAATTCTCCCCAAGTTATTTTGTCCTCCGAATCTTCTAGGTGTTCAGCACTCCACCAGTGTTCAACAATATCCTCCAATTGGATTCGGATTGTAGACACCATATCTTCATGATTGATTTTTGCTGCTTTTAGCAGCCCTTCTATGGTTCTAATCCATTGTCCGGCCTCAATCAGACTTTTTGTTCCCTTAAACTTGGGAGGATTTAGGTTCCTAAAGTCCTTTAGTGAACCATCTCTAGAATTGGCAGACGTTTGCAGATGTTCCAACACTGTGGCGGTTGTGGCTAAAGCTGTATCTGCACGCTGACTGTTGGATTCCAGAATCTGTTGGAATAACTTGTACATGTCCCTAATAGAGGGTTCCATCTGAGTTTGTGAGGACGAAGCATGGGATTGATCATGATTAGACATCTTCCTGAAAAATCCAAATGCAATTTCTCAGGAATAATCCTAAGATTGGAGGATAGGAAAAGATGCTGGAATTCTTAAGAGTTTGTTGAAAAATAGAGGAACATATATGTACATGGAAAATGAAAAGCATATTTCATTCACTTATAACCAAAATGTGATACAAAATATGTTGCTAAGGTACCAGTCATCTTGTACATAGGCATATATATACATATCTAGACTATTTACATTCCCATACTTCCTTCCTTGCTAACTTATATACATATACACATACATCCTTTCCATCTAAAAGATACCTAGTATATAAGGGATCCTTTATACACCGTTGTATCCTCCCTTAGATTATCATTTCCCGTATCAGACTATAGTTTCCTCTGGGTGAGAATTCTGCCATTCTTCTAAGGTTCCATTGTAGTCATTTCTATTGGGATCCGAGTCCTCAGAGGGTTGGGCCTTAATAAGTATATAATAATTTGTCCTATTGAAAAATAATTCATTCTCATCACTGAGATCTGATACTACCGGGTACTTGATCTCATAGTGTACTCCATAGGCCCTTATCATCTATTTACATGCCAGTCGCCACTTTCTTTTCGCAAAACGGTAATAATTATCTAGGCTGTGGCTACAATTTCCCAGTCCGTCATGAGGCATGAATCGAGGCATGATCTACAATAAGGAACTCCAAGTTAGTATCACCCCATAAGTATTTCAAATAAATTTTTGTACTATCATTAGTCCTTCCTAAAATCACTAACACAGCTTACCCTAAAGTATCTCTAGATAATAGCTGAGAAATCCAGGTTCACCTATATCCTGTAACATGTCTTTACAATACCTAGACTTGCACCTTATCCTAGGTTCTTCATCTTCAGGTCCTACCTAGGTTTCCTAAAAGCATGACCTGCATGGACCACCATTAAAAGATGTGTCACGTCCCGCTTCCCAAAATACGGTGAGTCGGGCACGTAACTGCATTCGCAGGCTACACCCCATACGAATACTACCATACTCGTATCAGCGATTGTCGCATGTAAGTCTTTTAGAATAAAATGCAAGTCATGCTAAAGCAATTAGGCAATACATTTAAACCATACCATTCTGATTTATACACAACTAAATAAGTCTTTACAATAACTTCTCTTAATGTACATAGTTTCAGTTACAACTACTTGGTGATATATATCCTGGAATCACTTGGAGATTATTCCTCGATCTCGTCCACGTTGTAGAGAGGTAGCATTTCCTTATTTGCTTCATTACCCCCTAGTGAAACAATACTAGGTTGTCAGAATGACAAGCAAGTCCTCGGCCAAGAACGGTAAACAAATAAAATATTTGATAAAAGAATAAGAGAAATAACAATTAAAAGAGAAATAAGAAGGTAAGTATAGTATGGAGTTCATGACTTAGAATAGTTCCTAATTTAATACTCCTATATTGTTTAATAATTCAAGCATCACAAATCCTATGTCACTACCACAATACACAAACAATTTCCTAATTATTATGCAATTTGGAGAACAGTCATTAAATAACCACTTCACCTAGTTTTTCGCTAACAATCCCGTTATCAAGGATCAGGCTGTGACTTGATGGCACGGTGCTTAGAATCCGGCCCTGTCCTCATGGGCTTAAATCTTGAATTCACCCATTCGATGGTTTTGAATCGAAATAGGTGCACTTATATTCAGGTGACTTGAACAGGATGGCACGGGGTTATGATCCGGTCTAGAGTTTAGAGTCTTGGGATGTCGAAGATATTTCTGGATATCAAAATATTGGTCAACTCTCGAAATTCTCGAAAATTTTGGCAGAGTTCCCTTTGTATTTCGGCTTCCGAAATTTTTAACAGTTTATAAATTCGACCCGGAGCAACCCTCCGTAGCATTCCCGGGTTCGCCGACCCCTTCGGTGGAGCAACTCTCAACACCGGAACACACGCAGTTTATATTTTAGACAATATTAACATCTTTAAGTAAGTAAGTAAGTAAGTCTTCTTACCTTGGAAATAGCTATATAATCATTAACAAGACAACACAATGTAATCATTAGAAACATAATGATTTTATAAGAAAATGACAATATCATTCTCATGACTTTGCTTGTAGGGTATTGATTTTTTAAACTAATCCAAGTATCATATGTACATATATAATATTTCTATGTAACAAATGTTCCTTAGAGTCTAAAATTTATATCTTAAAGATAGAGCACAATATATATATATATATATATATATATATATATATATATATATATAGCTAAATTTACTTATAAGGCCTTGAAGTGCAATTTTAATTAATTCTTTTCCTACATATAACACAAGCTGTATAATCCAATTTTAGATTCCCTTTATTTAGTAATTAAGTACATAATTCGAAATAGTATATTATTGCTTCTATTTTAACATGCTTTTGTAGGAGTAAATTTCTATATACGTCTTATAACTATATACTTCTCTAATTATTTCACTTATGAAGACCTCCATTTATCCATGTAGCCAATATATATATATATATATATATCACATGAATCATCAATGTTTCTAACCTATTTAATGATCATGAACCAAATCTGAATTTTATTATCCATATTGTGTCTTATACTAGAGTCCGTACCATATTTCAAAAATTGGACTAATCCAAGTTATACAAAATAACTTCAACCCATAATCGAAACTCTTATGTCCTAGCTTGTATACCTCATTCTCTGAGTCGATTATAACTTGATTCTCATAAGTGTATACAACATAATTTATGTACTATAATTATATTTATATGTACAGGTGCATACCTAGATATGTAAATACAAACATGATTATTTAACCAATCCATCACAAACATAACACACATAATATCACCACATAGTGTCAACGCATTTCGTATCGTGTCCTAATACATGAGTCGATTATCAAGGAACAGACGAGTTCCCAATTTAAACTATACTAAGTAATAATTTAGACTAATAATATAACTAAATTGGAAAGGGAAGATGAGGACTTGCCTTTGCTTGAGCAACCTAGGGTTCTCCAAGGTTCCCAATTTGGTACTTGATTTCCCCTTATATTCCTAATTCAAGAAATTTTTGAGATTAAACTATAACCTAAATTGATTTTGGGAAGGAAAATTGGGAAAAAAATAAAATACCTAGGTTTAGGAAGAGGGAAGAGGAACTGTGAAGTTGGGAAAGGAGTAGCTCTGCGGTGGTGGCGTCCGGCGAGGTGTGGGTCCGGCGATGGCGGCGTCCGGCCGCGGTGGCTTCGGCTTCGGCGGTGTGTAGATCCGGCAGCAACATCGGCATCAGTAGCAGTGACAGTAGCGGCGGCGGCAGCGACGGTAGCGGCGGCAGCGGCAGCTACAGCAGATATGGTAGCAGTAGCAGCACAGTAGACTCGGCGGCAGTAGTAGCAACAGTAGGCATAGTAGCAGCAGTAGTAATTTGGAGGAATAGGAGGAGAATGAAGATGAAGGAGTATAGTTTCCCTTGGGGATTAAGTAAGGACGGTTAGGTTTATTGGGAATGTAGGGGAGAAGGAGAATGAGCCAGGTTTCCCCTTTAGAAATGGAGATGAAGGGAGGAGGAGTCAGGTTGGTCATGACTCAGGAGCTGCTGTTGGTTTTCTTCCCCTTCCCATGGATTTGAAAATTTTGCACAAAACCCCTTCTCAATTCTAGAATTGGGTGAGGCTAGTATGCAAATGGGTATTTACATTGGCCTAAGTTATTAATTCATATATATATATATATATATATATATATATATATATAGAAGAGACAAATGAAATAAAAATTAATAAGGTAGCAGTTATGACATTATCTTTTTGAGGAATAGTTTGGTAAATCCTCCAAAAATTCTCTCATCTTTCTCCATTTTTCTTCCATTTTTGAAAAAAATAAAAAATAGTGGAACGTACATAAAAAAAATTCTCAAATTTTTCTCGCTTATTTTTCCTTCCCCTTCCCAAATACCATCACTTTTAATTTTTTTCGTACTTTTTTTTAACTTTTTTCTCACCTCCATTTTCTTTCCTTTCGAAATAGTACCTCAAAGAAAATCTGAACAATAATCTCACCATAGCAACACAAGAAAGCCTAGAAATTTTATGAATTTACTTACCATAAAATTTAGTCAATTGACCAATTTAATATCACATTATTTTGGAATCTTTATTGAGTTTGGACAATTAATATAATATTATTTTGTCATAAATAATTTTGACATTTGCAAAGAACAATTCAATCCTAATGTTACTTTCTTTTCTTTTCTTTTTCTTTTCTTACTTGTTTACGGTTCTGTAAATAAGTCATAAGCTAATATTTTTTGATAATTTTATAGTAACAAATGATTAATATAAAATTATGATAAGTTATATACAAAAGTTCTAACAAAATAATTAGCTTATCCTGAATAGATTATTATCGAATGTGTTCCTCCATCGTTAGTATCTATGGCTTTTCCAATTTGTCTATAAATCCTTTAATCAAATATGTAAATGATCTAAAATTTGAATTTCGATGACTTTTGTGTTCTAAATTCGTGAACCAAACAGACAATATGTGTTGATCAAAATGCAAGTGAAGATAGGTGTTCTATTTAAAAACGAAATTTGCTGATAAAGATATGTAAAAACAACACTAACAATATTCGGAAAAGAGACTATATTAATTTTCTTCACAAAAGATCAACATTTGTTTCTAGATGGAAAAAAAAAACTTACACTTTTAAAATTGTTTTATAGTTTTTTTTATATAGTTTACCTTATTTAAATATTTTGAGATAAATTTTTTTAATAACTATAATTAAAATAAAAATCTTAAAAATAGGCCAATTCATGTTAAAGGCACTAAATAAATTGTTAAGGGGCATCAAATTTTTTGGAATCTTGGACTGCCATCCTGTGCATGTCCATGACTAGAGGTGAACGTTCAATTTATTCGGTTTTAACTGAAACAAAATAGTCAAAACATAATAAATATAACTTCTCAAATACAAAATTGAAACCGAATCAAAATTAGTCATAACCGAAAGCGAACCGAATCGATAATAGATTCGGTTTGTTCGGTTGGACTATTATTATTGTTTAATGGGTCGGACCAAAAGTTGGTATTATGGTTCAAATATATTAAAAATATAGTTCTTATATATGCGTTTATTATATTTCAAAGTTTAGCCCGAGGACTAATTATTAAATTATCCACGCTGGCTTTAAAATACACTAATAGAATTATTATTTTCAAAACATACACATGTTTCATCATAAAATATGTATAAATTGAGAATAATTATGATTGTGTAAGTTTTATTCGATTTTGGACCGAAATCGAAACCAAATAAAGAGTTTTAGTATTTCAAAATCGAAACTGAACCGAATATCTCATCCGATTCTCGATTCAAAAACGAATGATGTTAACCCCTATCCATGACCGACAAATTTTGGCAGTCATGTAGACAAAAAAATGTATGTATTGTTAAAATTTGATGGTCATAAGCACTACAAGAAATATATATATATATATATATATATATATATATATATATATATATATATATATATATATATATTTTACAATTCTAGAACTACATAAATGATGATGTCCATTAACAAATTTTATAATGTCTTTAACATTGTCCTAAAATAACTAAAGTCGCACTAAATTCAATTTTAACAGTCTTCCATCAATCTATTTGACTTGAAAACTTCACTCTTACATAAATGTATGAAGACATAAATTGACCATTTATTTGTAGGGTTAATCATGCAACCCAAACAAAACACAATGTCTAGTCCCCCCAAACCCTACCCCCTATGGGGAGTATTCGGTATTCGGTTTTGACAGAATCAAAATAGTCAAAACCGAATAGTTTAAAAATAAAAAACCGAAACCGAACCGAACCAACTAATGATTCGGTTTGTTCGGCTGAAATATTTACGTTGTTTAATGGATATGATCCAAAGATGAAATCGTGGTTAAATTATATTAAAAATTATAATTTTTATAAACATATTTATTGTGTTTCATCAAAATTTGGCCCTGTTGTTAAATTACCACATTTTAATCACAAAATATGTATACGATTGATGGTATTTATATAATTGTATATTTCTTATTTGGTTTTCAGTTTTGGACCAAAACCAAATAAGAAAATTTAATATTTTCAAAACGAAAATCGAACTGAATTTCTCTCTTGTTTGGTTTGGTTTGTTTTGGTTTGATTCGGTTCGGTTCGGTTCGGTTCAATTAACAAAAAGAAAACTCTTTGGAGCTAAGGTGCATTTTCGTCATTTCACCTACGCAATAAAGCTCTGGGCTAGTTTTGGCGACAGTAGCCAATCTCTACTATTATAATATGGCTTCCAAACAACTCAAAAGTGAGCCATATAAATCGTCACTAAATACTCAAACAATTATATTTTAAAAAAAATAACTTACAGGAGATTGATAAAACTTTAATTATCCATCCAAACCGTAAATAAATACTCTACTAATTTCTTAAAAAACACTAACGGAAGAGAGAAATAAAATTTTAAACAAATTAAATTTTAAAAAAAAATTATTCATGGAAGATTAATAAAGTCTTAAACCAACTTCTTTCTTACCCATCAAAACTGTAAAAAAATACTAAACCAATTTACTTAACAAAATATAACGGGAGAGATAAATAAAACCTTATACAAACTTCTTTCTTATCCATCCATCCAAACCTTAAATAAATACTAAACCAATTTACTTAAAAAAAAACTAACGGGAGAGAAACTTTACATGAGATTAAAAAAAATCTAAAATTGTAAGTAAATACTAAAGCAATTTAATTTTAAGAAAAAAAGATTAAAAATCTAGAACAATAAGTAGATACTCAACCAATTTAATTTTTTTTAAAAATTACTGGAGATAAATAAAAATCTAAACCAACTTTCCTCTTATCCGTTCAAATCGTAATTAAATACTGAATTTTTTAAAAAAAAACTTATAATAACGAAATAAAAAAGCCCAAGATAAATTATGTTAAAGCCCAAGATTAATTATGTTTTACAAACAATACTTAGCATTAAATATACGTGCAACGCACGTGCACGTTACTAGTCTCTACTATTATAATGTGGCTTCAATACGGCTCAAAAGTGAGCCATCTAAGCTGTTATTAAATACTCAACCAATTAAAATTTTTAAAATAAATTACGAGAGATTAATAAAACCTTAAACCAATTTCTTTCTTATCCATCCAAACAGTAAATAAATACTAAACCAATTTACTTAACAAAAAACTAACGGGAGAGAAAAATAAAATCTTAAACTAACTTCTTTCTTATCATCCAAACCATAAATAAATACTAGATTTACTTAACCAAAAAAAAAAAAAAACTAATGAAGGAGATAAATAAAACTTTAAACAAATTAAATTTTTTAAAAATTACTTACGTAAGATTAATAAAATCTTAAATCAATTTCTTTCTTATACAACCAAATCTTCCATTATATAAAACGGCTTGTAGACGGTTCAAAAGTAAGCCGTAAGTAAATACCCAACCAATTAATTTTTTTTTTAAATTAATTACGGTAGATACATAAAACATTAAACCAATTTCCATCTCATCCGTCCAGATCCTTAATAAATACTCAACCATTAATAACTTTCTTCTCATCATCCGTAACCCACTCCTTTCTTCCACCAAATCTAAATAATAAATTTAATATTAAATTTAAAAATTAATTTAAAAAATATCAAAAATATTAGTTTAACAAATTTTAATTCAGGTAATAATATTTAAATATTTGAACTAAGTACATCAGATTATCTGATTCATATATCCAAAACTGTAAAAATATATCTATAATAAATTCGAATTAAATATATTTAAATTATATTTTAAATATTTTAAAATAATTTAAATTTATATTTTTTTTAATTTTAATTTTACATGCAATTCACAGGTAACTAGTGTAAATAAATACTAAACCAATTTACATAAGAAAAAAAAATAACGGAAGAGATAAATAAAACCTTTAACTAATTTCTTTCTTATCCATCCATCCAAACCTAAACTAATTTCATATTATCCATCCAAACCTAAACTAATTTCATATTATCCATCCAAACCGTAATTAAATACTCATTAAAAAAAAAAAAAACTATATAAAGAGTCTAGCTCCAAAGGAGAAAGATTATAGGACTACTTCTTCTGTCACTACTGTAAGCATTTTTTTTAATCTTTTTTTTTTTCATTATTTTTTGTGTTTCTTTTTCCTTCTTCTTTCAGTATGCTCCGTTTCCAAAGAAAATGGGGTTTTGTGTAGATCATTTTTTTTGTATTGTGTGCTCAAAACTGATGTGGCGTGGTTTCCTTTCTTTTACATGACTAAAAGTAGATTATTTGTGAACATAAATTCTTGATTTTAGTTGTTTCATATTATACTCGACGGATGAATGTAAATATCCTAACATGAAAATTTAGAAAATTTTCAAAATCTTTTCGCAAGTTATAAAAATCAATCAGGACTTGCCACATGAAATTTTTTTTTTTTAATGTCCTTTCCACCGAATTATGAAGTAAGTTCAAGAAGAATTCGAACTGTATCCGTCTCCACATATGGGTTTATTTTTTATTTTTTTTGATACGTCTTTTCCACCCGATTAGAAAGTAAGTTCTCAAGGAGGATTCAAACTGTGCCCATCTCCACCGGAGCCTCCAAACGTAACCAACATGCCACGACCCCACGCACATACTCATGATTATTTCGGAGGATTCTAACGGTGCCCATCTCCTCATGAGCTTCCAATCTTAACCAACAGAACACGATCCCATGGACATACTCATGATTATTTCACGATTAATGTTATACGTATTAATTAATGACTCGGAGGATTATTATTACTAGTAAATTAATTAAAATAATTTTTTTCTGATATTAATATAAAATTATTTAAATATATTTAATTAAAAATTCATTATATATATTTTAATTAGAATTTATTATATATTTGATTATATTTTAATTATAATTAGTTATGGATATTTTTTTTCATAAAGAGTCTTGAAAACGGTTAGCTATGCAATATTATCTAATTATAACTCATGTAGTTAAGGTAGGTTGTATTTTTTCTGGTTGGTTGAGTTCGGATTTCTGTAGTGTTACTTACCGCATATTTATTTATTTTATAATAATTTTTATTGAATATTATAATTTTTTTTAATAATTTTTATGTAATATTAATTTTTTAAAAATAATTAATTGATGATATATATATATATATACATACGTCATATACCACTCACTTTTAATATACTAATAAATTCGCTCGAAAAATTATTTTTTCTTCTAAAATTAATATAAAATTGTTTAATTATTTTACTATTTTTAAATTAAGATTTATTATATATATAATTTTATATTTTAATTATAATTTATTATATAATTAATTATATTTTAATTATAATTAATTATAAATATATTTTATTTTTCATAAAAAAATTTCAAACGATATGTTACATAATATTATCTAATTATAAGACAAATATGGTTAACTTGTGAGATATTCTATCTAAGTTGGCTGAAGATATAGGAGACATGATAACAATATCAATTTAGGCCGTTAGAAATCAAGAATGAAATTTTACTTGAGCGGCTCATTGGCGAACCTGTAGAATTCTTTTGGTTAAGTTGAAATGCGTGGTCACCACGTCGATTCTCACAAGACCCGTACACGTACCTTCCTCCTTTTCCTACTCCACTTTTCTCTCAACAATCAACGTCATCCACTCCTCTCTCTCCAATCTCATATAATTCCTCGCCTCACAGCACTCGATCGATCGAGCACCAGTCGAACACTCCGTTTCGGCAGTTTGAAGAAGTCGTCGGTGAGTTCTTCCGCTATTATATTTCGGGCTAAAGTTAGAAAGAGCTTTATAGTTGCATTATGATAGGTTTCCGCATTTCTGGACCTTTTTTAGTCTGTTAATATTGGTTATGGTAAATATGTTCTTTGTTGAATTAATCTGTTCATAGATAAATTAACAATAGAGAGATTAAAAGTGGTTTAATATTAGTATGTTTTGTTTTCCTTCTCATTCTTGTGCAGGCAGATTCTTGAATAGACAAAATGGACATCATAACGTCTTCTGAGATCATAGGTCAAAGAATCTGTGAAGATATTCGGAAATACAACATTGACGTTGATAAAGCTGTGAAGTTCTTGGGATACCGTCTTTTATTCGGTACCCCTGAGCAACGGAGAGAATTTGCATCGTTATCTCAGGAGCAATTTTATGCCACAATCATACAAATTGGCCGCCAACTCAATTCTTCTTTGTCAAAACACAATGCTTCACCTCATATTCCATCGAAGATCTAGGGGGGGAGTTAGTTTAAGAGTTATTATTTTCTAAATTTTTTTAGTTAAATAGCGGAGGATTTACAAACGACCAATTTTTTTGAGCCATATTATATTATTTGTCTCTGCTGGTAGCCTAAAATTTTTGGAGTCATTTCATTTCTTTCGAGTCTATTCTGATAAGCTTGAATATTGGACTGCAGATTAGTATTTATATTTTTCTTTCTTTATGTTCTTGTCGTGTGGAATGAGTATATAGATGATATAGAGATAGCTAAATAAATTTAGGACAACTTATACGTATTCACTTGGACTAAAATCCGCATGGATACGTACATGGTCATTGTCACGTGGTCTGGTCCCGCGCATTTTGGGACTGGAACGTGACAAATGTGCCACACATTATTCGCCCAATATTAAAACTATGCACTGTCCAACCAAAATCTGTAATTTTCAACTCACGCTAAAAACAGAACATCATCAGAATTAGCATATTAGATCGAAAATAACAAATCATGTGTACCTGAACTCTATGAATGAATGACATGTTTTCTGTGTAGGTAAATAAGGCACCATGCTTATATACTGCACAATCAACAAATAAACACTGAACTCTTATATCAATATTACTAATGCCAAAGGCAGAACTAGAAAATCCCACATGACGCTTATATGGCATATATAACTCATGCACAAGCAGCAGAAGAGTTCATCAATATCAATAACAAGTGTCAGGAAAATATCAAAATATCATAGGTTTGAGTGGTAAAGGCACGAAGAAAGCAACTAAAAAATATATAACTCACAGTAGCTAGTTTTCTGGTATGCTAATTTGCCTTCAAATACCCTCAACTATAGACTTTTGCAACTAGGTACCTTAAAGTATTTTTATCATCAAGTTCCTAATCAAGGATAGGTGAGGACATTTAATTTTAAAGGCAAATTGGCCCGGTGTAAGGGCACGAGTACGTAGGTACGTCCAGCCTACGCAGCATTGATGTCGCAGCATCGACGGTAGATATTTTTATCATCCAGTTCCTAATAATCAAGGATACGTGTCACGACCTGCACCCGAAATAATGGCACGAGTAGTGAGCAACGTCCAGCCTACGCCGCAACATCGGCGGTAGAACGCTGTCTGGGTCAACTCTACCATCTAAACATCTCACACTATATATACATGGTACCTGATAATCATCTCAACTCCAAACGGAGGATCAATATGGTATCTGATAAATGTAAACTGTACTCAATCACAATGCGAACTAAGGAAGATAAAGCACGAGATAGAATAACGAAAGAAATAGTCATAATACATCCACAAGCCTGAAATAATATATACATGTCAATAACCTCAATAAAAATTTAATACAAGTCTAAACAGATAATCTAAACCTCCTCAGACTCTGGTACTAGGTCCTCCTGCTCTAAAGGAGTATCCTCTAAAGATACATCATAATGTGGCCCAAAGTAGGTGGGACACTGGTCCACAAGCCAATCATCTGAAAAAAATATCCAGTCAGAATTGGAGCGAAGTACATATCTCTGAAAGCAGTTTCAAATACATAATCGAGCATGTATAACAGATAATAGAAAAGAATACAAGATAACTAAACATCAGAATAAAATGAACTAGATTGAACATGTATTGTACTGGAATGAAGAACAAACAATAGAATAACTGCAATAAGAAAAATAGATAAAACTAGCTAATGTGCCATGGAGTACAGGTTCATTATGTGATCGGTATGGGTTGAACACAAATACAATATAGTAACTCGATTATACATGTGATATGTAATCGACATGTACACGAATATACTGGGGCTTGATCACATAACCAACTCTTACTCCCCCATCCCCAACCAATACTAATGGATCCAATCACGACACGTTACGAACACGAATATAGGCACAGTGAACACGAGCAATGTGTAAACACAAAGTACACTAAAATCAATACTCGATACACACGAAGATATATATGTGAAGGAGTACCCGCTAAACACGGTAAGGGATAACATCTCCTGACAAGATCCATATAGTATCAGTTTGTGAAACCACTGTGTCGGAATCAAGTATACCGTTCTAGAACATGCGATATATACACCAATATAAAATAAAAACTAAGAGAGAAATGTACTCACCTGAGGTCCTGAGCAAATAAAGTGGAACAATGCCTGAACTGGTGTCACACAGACCTATATAGGAATTTACAGGTTACTAGGTTTAATGAAAGATGAATGAATTTAAAATGAAGAAATGAGTAATCTCTAGGTCATACTAGGTCTCTTTGGTCAAACGGGGTCAAACTAGTCAAATATTGACTTTTAAAGTCAAACTAGTCAATATTGGTCAACTCTAGTCAAAGCTAGGTCAACCCTATTATTCTAAGTTAAAACTATCTAAACTAGTCTATCTCCCAAGTGTATTAGCTATTTATCTATTAACACTAAGTATTGGTTAACACTATTATAAATACACTAGTTAAATATATTATTAACTATATTACCTATGGATATCAACTAACTAATACTTATCTAACTAATACCTTGGTTGACACCCATGACACTTAACCATTCCTAACATCTAATATTAAGACGTCAACTCTTATTCAATAACCACACTTAAACACCATATCAACTAACACTAACTACTCTCACTGAAATATATACTAACTTATCACAAATACCAACATCAAACCATTATCAAATTTACTAACTAACTTACCAATTAATATATAATACTCAACACCATTTCCAACAGTCAAAAGCATACCCCTACAACTGGTTATAATAACTGAAACTAAGTTGCTCACTGTGTCAAGTATTGTGCCATCTCACTTAATGCTTAAGGCCTAAGCAAAGCTTGCTACTGTTGTCAATTGCTTCTGTTGGCACAAGCATATGCTAATGCCACTGAACCTCTGCAACCTGGGTCCAACTCACTGCTACTGACTGTGAATCAACTCGATTGCACAAGCCCGCACAACCTCAAGTCCCTCATTACCTGTTTCCCTCAGTCGTGTGTCCAATATTAGTGTTTGATACTACACCACCGATTTCCCAGTTTCTCTGATATTCTAGATGAAGTAACAACTCAAGTCAACCAATAATTCACCAACTGGGCCTACTCCTCTACACAAACACTGATACTCCAATAACCAACTGATACCCATATACCTAAGCTCCAAACTAGAGCCTATCTTCTCTGTTGCACTGTGCAAGGTGCACAATAACACACCAACCAGAGTACCCGCTGCTGCTACTACAGTTGCAAATGCTGCTATTGCTGCTGTTGCACAATGCTGAATGCTGCTATTGCTGCTGCTGCACTGCCTGATTGCTGCTAATGCTGCTGTTGCACTTCTATTGCTCTATAACATACTGCTATAGTTGTTATTACACACTGCTACTGCTCTATAGCATAATGTTATAGCTTCTACACCTAGCTGCTTGACACTCACTCACACAACAACCAAGTCATTCATACTAAAACTGAACACATTGCTACCACTCACTCACTGGCAGGTAACGCACACACCATCAGTCACTTGCACAAGGCACTGATACTCACTGATACTCGAGTATTTGAGATACTCGAGCACCAAACCTCCTTGCAGCAGACTACTACTACCCCTTGCTGCTATGTCCAATCTGAACTGAATTATTTCAGTGGCAGGACTTAGCACTTAGTCTACATGCATGTGCCTAAGCCTCCAACCAATGCATTGAACTTGCAACCCAAAAATCACAACAGCAGTAGCACTGCTCCCTATACTAAATTTGTCCTGGAGCACAAACCTTATGTGCACTCTAATGATCTGCCCGAGCTCCATTTCCTCTACTGCCCATCACCAAAACCCCAACAATACGCACACACACACACACACACACACACACACACACACACACACACACATATATATATATATATATATATATATATATATATATATATATATATATATATATATATATATATATATATATATATATATATATATATATATATATATATATATATATATATATATATATATATATATATATATATATCCTCTTAAATCATATACACCACCATAATATTCCTTTAATGCATTAAATCAAATACTTGGTGTTCCCTCAAGTGGTACTCTAGAATACACCCTCAACCAAGAGTCAAAATCTCCTATACACTACATATACTCATTGTGCATATCCATATCGTCATAATCCTACCTAAGTAACTTGCTACTATGGGAATGATGAGTAATTGTGTAAAATACCCAAAATTGACCTCCATATCATACCGTATCTCAAAATACCATGATACGGCCTACACGTATCCATTTGTGGACACATACCTAGTCCCATAACTCCGATCTAAGTCTAATTAGATATAATTGGTTTTATGACACATAATTGATGTGTCAAATTCATAATTCTCCCAACATGCACACAAAATATCACATAGAACTCACAATACATAGCCAAGTAGCCTAGAACTTGTTCCTATAGGTAGTCCTATGCCATAGGGTCATTTTTAATGGTCAAATGCATGATTAAGAAGCCATAATGAGACAGAATTTCATGAATTATCAATTGGAAGATGGATTCTCAATAAAAATGCAACTGGACACGATCTCTAGCTCCAAAGCTCATTTTTTTTGTGCTCCTTGCTTCTCCATGCTTCAATGATCCAAGAGTGATGAATTTGAGAAGAAATTGGTGGTGAATTGTGTAGAAAATCAATAAAGGGAAAATAAGAAATTGGGGATCTAGAATTTGGATCAAAATTAAAATACAAATGAGGAGGAGAGAGAAGGAGAGCTCCTCTTCAAGTGGACGGCCCTTCGTCCTTCCCCAAGCTACATGCTAAGGTCCCAAATACCCCTACATGATGTATTATGAGGAATAATTAAGGGTGAATATATTTGTCACGACCCGCACCCAGAAATTCGGGCACGAGTGAGTGGGTACGTCCAGCCTACGCCGCAGAGTCGGCGGTAGTACGCTGTCTAGGTCATATCCACAGTTAACTAATCTAGCTCATTCACAAATAAAATAGGCAAGATAATAATGGGAATAAGATGCTTAATTTTTCAAATGAAATAAATATGACAACAGACTCAAATGTTTAATACAGAATCCAGAAATGAAATCGGGGACAAATCCGATTACTAAGATAAAGAGCATGAAAATAAAAGTAGCTACTGCTAGCTACTCTGCAGCAGGGGTCTCCTGGGTGGGATCTGGCTCCTCATAAGTGTCATATGTTCCCTCATAAGGGCCATAATATGTAGGGGCAAGGTCCTCATCATCGCCTAAATCAATGGATCCAGTCAGGAAAGGAGCAAAGTACACAATGCACAACAAGATTAAACTAAATATTTATGCAATTAAATTGAGTATCATATTGAGAAAATTGCATAAAAGAACATCAATATCTCAGAGTTAATGCTATAAACAGGAATATGAAAAAGCGGAAATAAATGAGACAGGAAAATAAAACTATAACAGTCAGCAAGAACTATAACAAGACCAGAAACTATCTATGTGAACTTGTGTTTATTTTAGAATACATAGTTGGCATGTAGGGGTTTATAAGGCTAATCCGGCCGTCATAAACGGCTATTAAACAGGAATAATCGAGATCTGGCTGAGGGTACAGTCGCGTACCAACAGCTATTAAATACGACAGGGGGAAGGGTAAACTACATGCCTTCTAGTATTCTCCCACCCGACATGATAAACAAGACATGAACTCCAATATTCAAGACATAAATTCCAGTATTCTAACACTACGTGTAATCATCAAGGGTACTAGTAGAGCAGGGGATTAATTATCACAATATAAAGATTTAAACTTGAAGTGCAGGTACTTGCCTGTTGTTTGGATCCAATTATAGTTTGTATCTCGGGGAAATATTCCAGAGATGAGTCCAAATGCTGAAATAGACATTACCATCACGCTCAGAAGATGTCAAATAGCTAGAAACACCTATCCTTGGATCAAATTTGGAGACAAGGACAAAAACGGCAGTTTCGGGTCAAAACGGGGTCCGCCGGTGGGCCCGCTTTGCACCGAAAAATGTGTCCGGGTCAACGGTCTCCAAATTCACCAAACTTAGTGTCAACAGGTCAGAAACGATGATACGAACCCAACGGAACTTCCAGATTTGGATTCCGATGAGCCGATCACAAAATCGCCCGTCGAGCGGGGCTTGTGGGGCCCACTACACGCGATTTCGTCAACGTTCTCAGAATCGAGCCAAACTTGACCCACAGGACCAGCGTATCGCTACGAGTCCGATGGCGTAAGTTTCGTCTCGATCCGACGAGTGTACAAGAAGTTAGGGCGAATTGCAGAAAAGTCGGATACGGGGCGATGTCCGCGGATACGCGTTGATTCCGGTGTGCACGCACACCCGAATCAGCTTCCGCGAAATCTCACACGTCCGTATCGACGGTGCACACGTATCTGTGAAGACCGCACGCAACCAAGTCGTCCCGTTTGGCGGGGCGTACTCAGTTCCGGGGTGAAATAGGGTCTGGTTTTTCCTGTTTTTGGATCACGGTGTGCGATCACCACAGGACGCGATGCCCCGAGCAGTTTGTCCGGGCACCGAGAGGGTCATACAGGCTTCGCAACATAATTTACGGAATCAAAAACAGAGATACAGGGTGCAAGATACGAGTACCTGAACCGGCTCTTCAAAATAGGGTTTTCCGTGTCCGATTCGTAACTCGTGTCCCGGGGCGTGTCCACGTGTCCGGCCTAGGGCTTCGGCCTGGGCTGCCTACGTTGGCCGGAAGGTGGCCGGTGGCGTCGCCGGGCTCGGGGGGCGGTGACGGCAGTGGGGGTCGACCGGGTCACCGGAAAATGGCCGGACGGAGCGGAGTCGGGGGAGGCCGGAAAGGAGGAGGGGAGGTGGAGCTCTGGATATGGGGAGACGGAGCCACGTGCTGGAGGCGGAGGGATCCGGCGGCGAGGGGCTGGCCGGGGGTCTCGAGGAGGGTGGCGCCGGAGGAGAGGGCGGAGTCGGGTCGCCGGAATTAGGGTTAGGGTTAGGGTGGAAGTGAGGGAGGAGGAAGAAGAAGAGGGGGGAGTTATAAAGGGGGAGGAGGCCGGCCAAGGCGGAGGGGAGAGGGGATCGTGGTGGCGTGGCCGGCCGCGGAGGACGCGGGGAGTGGCCAGAAAGCGCGGCGCTGCGCGGGGAGGCCGGCGCGGGACGCGGGCGGCGTGGGGAGAGGGGGGAACCGGTCTCCGGGTCGGGTAGGCGGCGGGTCGGGTCTGACTGACCCGACCCGACCCGGTAGGAAGGGTTGGGCTGGGCTGCTGGGCCGGTCCACTGGGCCGGGCCGGCCCAAGGAAAAAAATAAAAAAAATAATAATAATAATAATAAATATAATTATTAAAAACAGTTAATTAAATAAATAATTAATTTAAATGGTTTTTAGGCATTTAAAAATAGGTCTGAGGCCCAAAAAAATCCAGAAAAATTATCCTAAGTCCAGTTTTTCATTTTTCACCCAAAAATATTATTTCCATGATATTTTAATATTATTTATTAATAATTAAAAATTCTTTAATAATTAAAACCTTGATTTTAATTACAGAAAATTCCCAAAAAATTCCAGAAAATTGTGAATAATCCTAGTTTTAATAATTTTGAAAATTCAGGGGGTTTACAATCTACCCAACTTATAAAAAAGTTTGCCCACGAAATTTAAGAATAACAATGGCACGAAAGGAAGGGCCGAGAGTTAAAATATACCTCAGGGTTCAAAAAGATAAGGGTAGCGCTCTCTAATCTCGTCTTCTCGCTCCCAGGTGGATTCGCCGGGGGAGTGGTGCTTCCAAGCTACGCGAACAAGAGAAATAACCTGGTTCTGTAGAACTTTCTCCGATCGATCCAGTATCTCCACGGGTTGCTCTTGGTAAGTCAAACTTGGGCCTACTTCGAGCTCTGAGTGATCCAAAATGTGGCTGGGATCTGACACATATTTTCTCAGCTGCGACACGTGGAAAACGTTATGGACTCCATCCAGAGAGGGTGGCAATGCCAGTCGGTATGCCACTTCTCCGATTTTCTCCTGAATGCCAAAAGGTCAAATAAATCTCGGGCTGAGTTTTCCACTCCTTCCGAACCTAATGGTGCCACGTGTCGGAGATATCTTCAAGAATACCAGTTCTCCAACCTTTAATAAAGTCATAATCAAGTCTTAGTTGCATAATCATAATGTTTAAATTAACTTGAATTTCATAAATTTAATTACCTCAAATTTCAAGGGCCTTCGGTGGCTATTTGCCCAATGTCGTTGCCTGTCTTGAGCCACTCGAAGTCTTTCCCTTATTTGTTTTACCTTCTCAGTTGAATCGATCACCATCTCAGGTCCCAGTAGGGCTCTTTCTCCAACGTCGTCCCATGATAGCGGGGTACGACATCTTCGGCCATACAGAGCTTCAAATGGAGTCATCTCAATACTTGCTTGGTAACTGTTATTATAAGAGAACTCCACAAGATGTAGATAGTCTTCCCAGGATCCTCCAAAATCCAGAACACATGTACGAAGCATATCTTCAAGTGTCTGGATTGTACGTTCCGATTGTCCATCGGTTTGGGGATGATAAGCTGTGCTAAATTTGAGTTGAGTCCCCAAGCTGGCTTGTAAGCTCTTCCAGAAGTGAGAGGTGAATCTTGAATCTCGGTCGGAGACAATACTTACTGGAACCCCATGTAATTTAACAATATGTCTGATATATAAATCTGTCAACTTTTCTGTAGACAGCCCTACTTTGAAAGGTAGAAAATGTGCAGATTTGGTCAGTCTATCTACTATCACCCAGATTGCATCCTTTCCACTAGGTGTCCTTGGAAGTCCAGAAACAAAATCTATTATAATATGTTCCCACTTCCACTCCGGAATGGGTAGTGGTTGAAGCAATCCCCCAGGTCTTTGTCTTTCTGCCTTGACTTGTTGGCACACTAAACAACGAGATACGAATCTGGCTACTTCTCTTTTCATGCCATGCCACCAAACATGCGTCCTCAGGTCCTTGTACATCTTGTTGGCTCCTGGATGTATAGAGTATTGCGATCTGTGCGCTTCTTGCATAATTTCTTCCCTTATGTCTCCTTGAGGTACACATAATCTATCTCCATGCCTCAGTGATCCATCTTCATGAATTTTGAAATCCTCCACTAATCCAGCTTGCACTTGACCTCGAAGGCTTCGCAGGCCTTCGTCTTGAAACTGAGTCTCCTTGATCTTATCTATTAAAGTAGACTGAATCTGCAAGTTCATCATTTGGCCTTCTTTTCCTGGGATAATTACCTCAATACCCAAACTTTCCAAGTCCTCGAGCAAGTGTCGGTCCATAGTCAAGTACATCGCCATAGGATATCTGCTTAGAGCATCAGCAACTACATTGGCCTTCCCAGGATGATATTGAAGGGTGATATCAAAATCTTTCATTAGTTCCAGCCACCTTCTTTGCCTCATGTTCAGCTCTTTCTGGGTGAAGATATATTTTAGACTTTTATGGTCTGTAAATATTTCCACCTTTTCTCCATAAAGATAATGCTTCCATAGCTTAAGAGCAAAAAATGACAGCTGCCAATTCTAAATCATGAGTTGGATAGTTCTTTTCATGAGGTCGAAGCTGTCTAGAGGCATATGCTATTACCTTCTTGTTCTGCTCCAATACACAACCTAGACCTTTTTCGGAAGCATCACTATAAATAGCGAATCCTCCGTTTCCAGAAGGTAAGGTCAGAATAGGGGCAGTAGTCAGCCTTTTCTTCAATTCCTCAAAAGCATGCTGACATTCCTCAGTCCAGGTGAACTCTTCATCCTTCCTTGTTAATTTTGTCATGGGTTCAGCAATTCTAGCAAAGTCCTTCACAAACTTCCGATAGTAGCCAGCTAGTCCTAGGAAGCTTCTAATCTCCGCTACAGAGTCTGGAGTGGGCCATGATTCAACTGCCGCTATCTTCTTGGGATCTACTGCTATTTCATCTCCAGTCACAACATGTCCCAAGAATTCTACTTTGTCTAGGAAGTATGCACATTTAGATAATTTTCTATAAAGTTTTTCCTTCCTCAAAGTCTCCAATGCTAGCCTCAAATGTTCTTCATGTTCTTCGGGGGTCTTGGAGTAGATCAAAATATCATCAATAAAGACCACTACAAATTTGTCTAGATATTGCTGAAAGACTCTGTTCATCAAGTTTATAAAAACTGCTGGAGCATTCGTCAAACCGAACGGCATTACTAAGAATTCGTAGTGTCCGTTCCGGGTATTGAAAGCAGTTTTAGGGATGTCTTCCTTCCTCACCCTTACTTGGTGGTAACCAGACCTCAAGTCAATCTTTGAAAATACCCGAGCTCTACTTAACTGATCAAATAAGTCATCTATCCTGGGTAGGGGATACTTATTCTTAATTGTTAAAGCATTCAAGGCCCTATAGTCAATACACATTCGGGATGTTCCGTCCTTCTTGGGCACAAATAATACTGGAGCTCCCCAGGGTGAGACACTAGACCTAATGAAGCATTTGTCTTCTAACTCTTTTATTTGCTCATTTAGTTCTATTATCTCCTTCTTGTTGATTCTGTAGGAATTTTGAGATACTGGCGCTGCTCCCGGCACTAAGTCAATAGAGAATTCAACTTCTCGGTCTGGGGGTAAGCCTGGGAGATCCTCGGGGAAGACATCAAGATATTCGGAGATGATAGGTAGTGGCAATTCTTCTGTTACTAGGGCTCCACAAATTTTGTTACTACCCATTTCTCTAGAACCCCTAGCAAATTCAAATTCTGGCTTGTTAGGGGGCCTGAAGATTATACTACCTCTGTGACAGTCTATAGTGGCATGATGTTGACTCAACCAATCCATACCCAGTATAATGTCAAAACTGGGAACTGGCATTACGAGTAGCCTAGCATATAGTTCTCTTCCACATAATGTAATAGAACAATTGTTACATGCATCACTAACCGGGATGATTCCTCCACCGATAATGATCTTATAACAATTCCTAAGGGGTTTAGTGATTAAGCTGTGCTTCATAAGGAAATCTACTGACATGAATGAATGTGAAGCTCCAGAATCAAATAAAGTAATGGCTGGTATTGAATTTATGAGCACAGAACCTGTGATCACGTCTGTTGTGGCTTCAGCTTCTTCCAGAGTCATTGCAAAAGCACGGCCTTGCTGAGGTGCACCCCTCTGTTGCTGCTGTTGGTGCTGAGCAAAGCGTTGTTGTTGAGTTGGAAGCGGGGGTCCCCTCTGCTGTGCTGCTGGGGGCCTGGCCTGGACTGGAGCCTTTGGTGCGGCTGGGCGTCCTTGAGCAGCAGGACAGTCTCTCATTTGATGCGCTACTGAGCCGCAGTAGAGGCAGGCACCTAGCCTCTTCCTGCAGACTTGCCAAGTGTGACCTGGTTTTTGGCAAAAGTTACAAGCAGCAGCTTGTTGGTTCTGTCCTTGAGCCTGGTGTTGGGGTGCTGGAGCTCGAGGGAGAGGATGCTGAGTTTGCTGCGGGGCCCTCTGTTGTTGCGGTTGTTGAAATGGGCGTTTGTTGGGTCCCGTATTTCCAGTATCTCTCTCCCGCTTTAGTTTATGCCCCATGTCTCTCTCAACACCTTGTGCCACGCTCAAGATTTCCTCATAGGTGCGAGCTCGGCTGGTGGTGACAGCAAGGCGAATATCCAGAGATAGCCCCTTCTTGAATCTACGGGCTCTGTCCTCCGGGGTACGAACCATGTACTCTGCAAAGTGGCTCAACCTGCTAAATTCAGCAGTGTACTCATCAACAGATAGGTTACCTTGTTCCAGTCTCTCGAATTGGCTTTCGAGAGCTTCTCGAGCCACTTCGGGGTAGAATTTCTCCTTGAATAGCCTCTTGAAGTCCTCCTAGGTGAGGTCAGGAGCAGGTAGTTGGGGTTCATCTCTGAACCAGGTCCGAGCTATGTCGAACAGTTGTAGGCTTGCAGACTCCACTTTGAGATCATCAGGGACCCGAACAGTCTTCAGGAGTCTCTCGACATTCTCTATCCATTCATCGGCATAGAGAATGCCCTCAGTTCCGTAGAATTCCAGGGGTCTAATGTTCTTGAAGTCTTTGGCACTCCCTGGCCTCTTGAGTGGCGACTCCTGGGACCTAAGAGCTTCTGAGAGGCTGGTCCGTAGAAGTGCAGTCTATTCTTTCTGGGATTCTACGAGTCCCTGGAACACTACGAGTAGCTGTGCCCCATCTAGAGTAACTGCTGGAGTAGATGGAGGCGACGGGAGTGCAAGAGTTTCGGGCATATTCTGCTCAGCTGGTTCTGATGTGCCTCCTACTGTGTTCCTTGTCTGGACCATTCTGAAAGATTAAGGGATAGGAAGATCAGAATAGATTACTTGGAAATCAAGGGCGATAGGAAAATTGAGCAGAAATGATATCAAGAATTGAAATAAGGACCCTATACAGTGAATGAGCTTTTCCTAGAATCCTCAATCTTATTCCATACCCTGTCCTAGGGTATTACCCTATTTATGGATACTGGACCTGCATAGGCTACCATAAAAACGTGTCACGACCCGCACCCGGAAATTCGGGCATGAGTGCGTGGGTACGTCCAGCCTACGCCGCAGAGTCGGCGGTAGTACGCTGTCTAGGTCATATCCACAGTTAACTAATCTAGCTCATTCGCAAATAAAATAGGCAAGATAATAATGGGAATAAGATGCTTAATTTTTCAAATGAAATAAATGTGACAACAGACTCAAATGTTTAATACAGAATCCAAAAATGAAATCGGGGACAAATCCGATTACTAAGATAAAGAGCATAAAAATAAAAGTAGCTACTGCTAGCTACTCTGCAGCAGGGGTCTCCTGGGTGGGATCTGGCTCCTCATAAGTGTTATCTGTTCCCTCATAAGGGCCATAATATGTAGGGACAAGGTTCTCATCATCGCCTAAATCAACGGATCCAGTCAGGAAAGGAGCAAAGTACACAATGCACAACAAGATTAAACTAAATATTTATGACAATTAAATTGAGTATCATATTGAGAAAATTGCATAAAAGAACATCAATATCTCAGAGTTAATGCTATAAATAGGAATATGAGAAAGCGGAAATAAATGAGACAGGAAAATGAAACTATAACAGTCAGCAAGAACTATAACAAGACCAGAAACTATCTGTGTGAACTTGTGTTTGTTTTAGAATACATAGTTGGCATGTAGGGGTTTATAAGGCTAATCCGGCCATCATAAAACGCTATTAAACAAGAATAATCGAGATCCGGCTGAGGGTACAGTCGCGTACCAACAGCTATTAAACACGACAGGGGGAAGGGTAAACTATATGCCTTCTAGTATTCTCCCACCCGACATGAAAAACAAGACATGAACTCCAGTATTCAAGACATAAATTCCAGTATTCTAACACTACGTGTAATCATCAAGGGTACTAGTAGAGCAGGGGATTAATTATCATAATATAAAGATTTAAACTTGAAGTGCAGGTACTTGCCTGTTGTTTGGATCCAATTATAGTTTGTATCTCAGGGAAATATTCCAGAGATGAGTCCAAATGCTGAAATAGACATTACCATCACGCTCAGAAGATGTCAAATAGCTAGAAACGCCTGTCCTTGGGTCCAATTTGGAGACAAGGGCAAAAACGGCAGTTTCGGGTCAAAACGGGGTCCGCCGGTGGGCCCGCTTTGCACCGAAAAATGTGTCCGGGTCAACGGTCTCTAAATTCACCAAACTTAGTGTCAACAGGTCAGGAACGATGATACGAACCCAACGAAACTTCCAAATTTGGATTCCGATGAGTCGATCACAAAATCGCCCGTCGAGCGGGGCTTGTGGGGCCTACGACACGCGATTTCGTCAACTTTCTCAGAATCGAGCCAAACTTGACCCACAGGACCAGCGTATCGCTACGAGTCCGATGGCGCAAGTTTCGTCTCGATCTGACGAGTGTACAAGAAGTTAGGGCGAATTGCAGAAAAGTCGGATACGGGGCGATGTCCGCGGATACGCGTTGATTTCGGTGTGCACGCACACCCGAATCAGCTTCCGCGAAATCTCACATGTCCGTATCGACGGTGCGCACGTATCTGTGAAGACCGCATGCGACCAAGTCGTCCCGTTTGGCGGGGCGTACTCAGTTCCGGGGTGAAACAGGGTCTGGTTTTTCCTGTTTTTGGATCGCGGTGTGCGATCACCACAGGACGCGATGCCCCGAGCGGTTTGTCCGGGCACCGAGAGGGTCATACAGGCTTCGCAACGTAATTTACGGAATCGAAAACGGAGATACAGGGTGCAAGATACGAGTACCTGAACCGGCTCTTCAAAACAGGGTTTTCCGTGTCCGATTCGTAACTCGTGTCCCGGGGCGTGTCCACATGTCCGGCATAGGGCTTCGGCCTCGGCTGCCTGCGGTGGCCGGAAGGTGGCCGGTGGCTTCGCCGGGCTCGGGGGGCGGTGACGGCAGTGGGGGTCGACCGGGTCACCGGAAAATGGCCGAACGGAGCGGAGTCGGGGGAGGCCGGAAAGGAGGAGGGTAGGTGGAGCTCTGGAGATGGGGAGGCGGAGCCACGCGCTGGAGGCGGAGGGATCCGGCGGCGAGGGGCTGGCCGGGGATCTCGAGGAGGGTGGCGCCGGAGGAGAGGGCGGAGTCGGGTCGCCGGAATTAGGGTTAGGGTTAGGGTGGAAGTGAGGGAGGAGGAAGAAGAAGAGGGGGGAGTTATAAAGGGGGAGGAGGCCGGCCAAGACGGAGGGGAGAGGGGATCGTGGTGGCGTGGCCGGCCGCGAAGGACGCGGGGAGTGGCCAGGAAGCGCGGCGCTGCGCGGGGAGGCCGGCGCGGGACGCGGGCGGCGTGGGGAGAGGGGGGAACCGGTCTCCGGGTCGGGTAGGCGGCGGGTCGGGTCTGACTGACCCGACCCGACCCGGTAGGAAGGGTTGGGCTGGGCTGCTGGGCCGGTCCACTGGGCCGGGCCGGCCCAAGGAAAAAAATAAAAATATTAATAATAATAATAATAATAATAATAATAATAAATATAATTATTAAAAACAGTTAATTAAATAATTAATTAATTAAAATAGTTTTTAGGCATTTAAAAATAGGTCTGAGGCCCAAAAAAATCCAGAAAAATTACCCTAAGTCCAGTTTTTCATTTTTCATCCAAAAATGTTATTTTCATGATATTTTAATATTATTTATTAACAATTAAAAATCTTTTAATAATTAAAACCTTGATTTTAATTACAGAAAATTTTCAGAAAATTCCAGAAAATTGTGAATAATCCTAGTTTTAATAATTTTAAAAATTCAGGGGGTTTACAATATTTGGAAGTCTCTAACTAATTATAATTAAACTAATTATCCTTAATTTAATTAGTGGAATAACTAATGGGCTTGGGTCCAAGTTGGGCTCACTAATTGTCATGACATATCTAATTAGGTCTATATGTGTCAAATCTAATATTGGCTAGTCTCTCTAACTAACTAACTAACTAACTAACTAACTAACTAACTAACTAACAAATGACACAAGTTTCTATAACCAATTAATACAAGTCCAATAATCATAGCTCAACTTAATTAAATAAATTATACAATCATCACACAATTATTCAATATTATATTTCTAAAATTAAATACCCATGCCAAATTACCAAACTACCCCTAGCTGAAAAAGTGAGGGTGACAATCCTACTCACCTTAGAAAATTTTCGTCCTCGAAATTTAGGAAGAACAATAAACACACTGACTTTATTATTTTTAATTATGAGATTAAGAGAGAATTTTTTTTCTGTATTTTAGCTAATTAGAATAAATGTTATTCATATATTAATAATTATGTGTATTAAATTAATAATTAGTATAGTGCAGAAAATATATTTTTGGGTGTAAAACCATTATTAGAGTAATGTATAATTTTTTTGGAATTTATTAAGGTCCAAAAATATTTTTAGATGGCTATATATATATATATATATATATATATATATATATATATATATATATAAAATTAAACCAACCCAAACCAAACCAACCGAACCCTAGCCCACACCTGAAACCCTAAACCCGGCTACCCAAACCTAGAACCAAACCCATCCGAACCCGTTACTGTAGCCCCGCTACAGTAACTGATCAGCCCCCTTCGATTCCTCTCCCAAAACTGATGCCGACCCATCCCCTTCCTCTCCCAGTAACCCCCTTCACACCCCCTATATATAACACCACCACCCTCAGAGCAACCACCATCATCTCCCCTTCCATTCCAGATCATCACCAACCGCCGACCGTCGACGACCACCGGACCGCTGCGTACCTCCGTCGCAAACAGTCGCATTAGTCAAGACGAGCAACAACAATAACGAGGTACTCAACTTCTCGCCCTTGTATCTCCCTGCAGAGTAATCCAAATAGCGATCCGTCGAGTCTTATGCGAAGACCACATGACCCCCTTGAACCTGTGTAATTAGTTAGTTTAGTGTATCGTGTCCTGTGTCGATCGCAAATTGTGACACAAAATATGAAAAAAATGACTTATTTTAGGTATAGAAACTGTCCCAAGTACGCATGTTTGAGTTCTGTTATCTTCATAACAGCACGCGATACTAAAATTCTACTTGAACAGTAATTTAGACAGCATAATCGAGTTTTAATCTTTTTAATTAGTTTATTTTAATTTGATGTATGTTATGTTTTATTTGTTGTTAAATTTTGTCAAAAACTTGGTTTCTTAAATTCGAATTTTCTCGAAACGGGGTGCGTCCCGCTAAATGAGGTGACTTCGTCGTGTGCGAATTATACCGAAAGGTGCGTATTGTCAACGTGGATTATGAGATTTTGCGAAAGTTGATTTGAATGTGCGTGCACACCGAAATTAATTCGTATCCGTCAAAAAGTCTCGTATCGACCTGTTCTGACACTCATCATATTTCGTGTGTGCTTGTCATTTTGCAACGAAACTTGTGCCATCGGATTCTTAGCATTACGCTGGTCCTGTGAACAAAGTTTGTTTCGATTATGAGAACGTTGACGAAATATCATTTTGTGGGCCCCATGATTCCACTTGACGAGCGATTTTGTGACCGGCTCATCGAAATCCAGTTTTGGACATTTCGTTTGGTTTGTGTCATCGTTCTAGACTCGTAGATACTAAGTTTGATAAATTTGGAGAACTTTATCTCTGGCACATTTTTTGGTGCGAAGTGGGCCACATTTGGACTCCGCTTTGACCCAAAACTGTCAATTCTGTCCCTGTGTCCAAATTGGACTTATGGGTAGTCAATCTTAGCTGTTTGAAGTTTTCTGAGAGCAATGATGATGTTTGTTACATCATCCAGAGGCGTATTTGGAGATACCACTTATATCGGAGAAATTGACGGAGCTTAAAACCCAGGCAAGTGTGCCTTACCAAATCTGCAGAGATCCTATTACATTATTTGCTTGAGTTCTTTCTATATATATTTCTATAATGTACATATTCAACCTAGGACCGTGAGACATTTCTTAGCGTCCAAACAAGATTCGGGTGTCGATGCCGTACGCGGAGTCGTATAACGTCACTTAGAGAGTTGATACCATGATCCTATTCTTTGTGTGCTTGCTTTACCAAGTACATCATACCATAGGACACTTGACACTATTCATGTAACAGAATCTTTCCTGATTTATTCATGGTAATTCTGTATAGGCTTACAAGATTCGCAATCTGAGACTTGCATATTTAGAGATATCATTATGAATCGTTATAATAGCTAGAGGTCATGATCTTGCGTGTTATTGACATGAGACGTGAGGTTATATTTGGTGGGGAGAGATAGACATGCTACAGGCTGAATTTGGTTATATATATACTTATGTTACTGGAGAGTGCCTTAGTCTATGTACCAGTGCTTTGGCACATGTACTGGTCCTTCGAGAACTACTTGTCGCTATGGGTTCCCCGATATAGAGCATGTAGTGGTTTCAGCCTGAGTATGAGTAATGCTCTCATTTACATTTGACATAGATATTTATATAGCTTGCTTTGAGGATCTATTTTTACTTACTGTATTTTATTTGGCTTGAGTGTTTATTGTACCTTGCTATCTCCCCTGAGGACCTGAATTCGGATTATGTCCCCAGGTACAGCAGATGAGGATTACCACAAGATATATGGGACATGAGATAACGCTGAAGCAATACTGGCACCAGAGGACGAGGTTGTGCCAAAGGATTTCTCCTGAGTATTCAGTTACTTACTCAGTTATTTATGTTTATGATTATTTCATATCTTGACTCATGGACATATGTAATGACGTTATTCTCTTTTCTTATTTTGTCGGGTTATTCCCCGAGAACATACTTATGTTGACTTGATGATGTACTATTTCCTTTATCTATTATCTTGACTGTTCTATCATATTAACTTGTGTTTACTTTCTGTGGAAGAGATTATAATTATACTATGATAGATGGTGTAGACTGCATTTATATTTATTACAGCTTAAGTGCACTCTAACAGGCCCATTAAATTGGGTTTGCCCATTGAAGTAGTGATGCTGGCCATTGCCACGTGGCTAGTCCCTCGGTATTTTGGGACTGGGGTATGACATAATTTTTGTGGTGGCCCATGCAGGTCTACGACTATATTGCTTCAGTTTTAACTAAAGAACCGAGCAAGCTTGCAATTAGGATTGGATGAACTATAGGATCTCATCC
The DNA here is from genome assembly GCA_036927795.1 of Iris macrosiphon. Classification (NCBI taxonomy): domain Eukaryota; kingdom Viridiplantae; phylum Streptophyta; class Magnoliopsida; order Asparagales; family Iridaceae; genus Iris; species Iris macrosiphon. The sequence goes on from JAYESA010000008.1 coordinate 201,479,247, forward strand.
ACATATTGACACGTTCTTGACCTCTATATCGAATTCAAAATAATTTGTTGACTTGTATCATGCCTTGATTCGTCTGTGCGCCTCTTATAGTTTACTTTGTATGCAGAGTAATGGATCCACGAGCCATCGATGAGACTCCCGTGGGTACATCGCAATGTGTTGTGGTCACTTACAATGATGGGGTGATGCCATTAAGTGGAGATCCCTCCACTCAACAAAGCAATCAAGCAGATTAGCACGCCTCGAGGTTCCGGCGAGATGATATTCCACCAACACCGCAGTTTACTCCAGCGATATCCACTTTTCCAACAGGACAACCTATGGATGGACAACAGATGTTCCAAATATTCTATGCAATGATGCAAGCACAACAACAGGTTCATCAAAAATCCCAACAACGCCAGGCAGAGAACTTGAGGAACAACCTAGTGATAGCACTGGAGCAAGCGAACCCACCAGCTAGACGGCCATCGACGGGATCTATCACTGATTTCTGCCAGCTGAAGCCCCGTATATTTTCAGGCTAGGAGGAGCCCACTGAAGTTCATGAGTGGCTCACAAACACTCAACACCAATTAGAAGCAACTGAGCTTCCGAGGGAGCGTTGGATGACTGCTATCAGAATGCAGTTGATGGGCAATGCACATCATTGTTGGCTATCTGAGGAGAGACAGATCGGACCGGACCGAGTTACTTGGGTGGAGTTATCTAGACTCTTTCAGGAGATGTATATTCCATCTATTGCTCGATCAGAACTTTGGGACAAGTTCAATCGCCTCACTCAGGGCAATATAAAAGTGGAAGAGTACAATACAGAGTTTATCTATTTGGGCAGCTTCGCACCTACACTAATTCTAACAGAAGAGGAGAAGGCTGAGAAATTTATTGACTGACTAAACTTTGAGCTACAGAGACAGATTGGCTCTGTCGCACCTACTTCTTATACGGACGTCCTTGCTGCATCTCGATGCATGAAATGCATCATAAGAAGAGAGTCCAGCCAGAAGCGGTCGTATGCACTAGCACCAGACCGTGCGCAGCAGGGAGGAGCTGTAAAGCGACTATAGATGAATCCATCACAGAGAGCATTTATACCACTAGAACTAGTCCTTTCTACTTGTTACTACTGTGGCAAGATAGGCCATGTTGAGAAAGAATACAGACGCAAATGGTAATTATGTTTAGCTTGCGGATCCAGCCAGCATTCAGCTAGGGATTGCCCTTAGAGTCGAGAAGGAGCATCGATGGTACACCGACAGGCTTTACCAGCACCGAGACCAGTCCAGCAGCCACATCGACCAGATTATCCAGTACTAGGAGCACCACATACGAAAGTTGAAGGAGTAAGACCACCAACACCGGGAGGATATCAGCCAAGGCCACCCTTGGCATCGCAGACAATACTCTTCCAGCAGGCCCAGCAACAGCAGAGGACACCACTACAAGGACGTGGACAGGCTTTTGCGATGACAGTGGAGGAGGCACGGACTCGAGGAGTAGCGAATATGAGTAAGATTTGGTTTTATCATAGCTAGCTATAGTAGCGAATATTCCTAGTAATACTTTAGCATGTGCCTGCTAGTTCCATTTCTTAGCCTATACTTAGTATTATGTTAGCATGAACTGGTTGGTCTAGATTAGTAATACGTAAGTGGTACCTAAGTTTTCATAAGCTGTAGTTGATCCTCGCTCTAATCAGACTCATTTACTCTTGAGTTATTCATCTCTTGTTGCCTAGGAAAAAGTTTTTATTTCTTCCCTACGTGTTCTGCTTGAACAAAACCCTCACCCTTTCTATCGATTTTTTCCTTGTTCATGGTCCCTTATCCTTTGTGTCGTGCTTCAACAAATGTCATACAACCACGTCATCTCTTCTGGAGAAAATCTTTTCTGACCGGTTATGTTTCGTTTTCTTAATTGAGAGAACGCAATTCTTTAAAGTTGGATAGATTGTAAACATCATAATTTTATTATTTTTAATTATGAGATTAAGAGAGAATTTTTTTCTGTATTTTAGCTAATTAGAATAAATGTTATTCATAGATTAATAATTATGTGTATTTAATTAATTATTAATATAGTACAAAAAAAATATTTTTGGGTGTAAAATTATTATTAGAGTAATGTAGGATTTTTTTGGAATTTATTGAGGTCCAAAACTATTTTAGATGGCTATATATATATATATATATATATATATATATATATATATATATATATATATATAACTAACCCAAACCAAACCTAACCAACCGAACCCTAGCCCACACCCGAAACCCTAAACCCGGCTACCCAAACCCAGAACCAAACCCACCCGAAACCGTTACTGTAGCCTCGCTACAGTAACTGATCAGCCCCCTCCGATTACTCTCCCAAAACTGATGCCGACCCATCCCCTTCCTCTCCTAGTACCCCCTTCACACCCCCTATATATAACACCACCACCCTCAGAGAAACCATCATCATCTCCCCTACCATTCCAGATCATCACCGACCGCCGACGACCACCGGACCGCGTGTGCCACCGCCGCAAACAGCCGCCGAAGTCAAGACTAGCAGCAGCATTAACGAGGTTCTCAACTTCTCGTCCTTGTATCTCCCTGCACAGTAATCCAAATAATGACCCGTCGAGCCATATGAGAAGACCACATGACCCCCTTGAACCCTGTGTAATTAGTTTAGTGTATCGTATCCTGTGTCGAAAGCAAATTGCGACGCAAAACAGGAAAAAATGACTCATTTTAGGAATAGAAACTGTCCCAAGTATGCGTATTTGAGTTCTGTTATCTTCATAACGGCATACGATACTGAAACTCTACTTAAACAGTAATTTAGACAGCATAACCGAGTTTTAATCTCTTTAATTAATTTATTTTAATTCGATGTATGATGTGTTTTATTTGTTGTTAAATTTTGTCAAAAACTTGGTTTCTTAAACCCGAATTTTTTTGAAATGGGGTGCGTTCCGCTAAACAAGGCAACTTCGTCGAGTGCGAATTGCACCGAAAGGTGCGTATCGTCAACGCGGATGTGTGGAATTATGGAAAAGTTGATTTGGATGTGCGTGCACTCCGGAATGAACGCATATCCGTTGAAAAGTCCCGTATCGTCATGTTCTGACACTCGTCATAATTTTGTATGTGCATGTCATTTTGCAACGAAACTTGCGCCATCATATTCGTAGCGTTACGCTGGTTCTGTGACCAAAGTTTGATTCGATTCTCAGAACATTGACGAAATACTGTTTCGCGGGCCCCACGGTTCCACTTGACGGACGATTTCATGACCGGCTCATCGGAATCAAGTTCTGGACATTTCGTTGGATTCATATTATCTTCTGGATTTATAGACACTAAGTTTGACAAATTTTGAGAACTTTATCTCTGGCAAGTTTTTTGGTGCGAAGTGGACCTCATGTGGACCCTGCTTTGACTCAAAACTGTCAATTCTACCCCTGTGTCTAAATTGGACTTATGGGTAGTCAATCCTAGCTATTTTAAGTTTTCTTAGAGAAATGATGATGTTTGTTACAGCATCCGGAGGCGTATTTGGAGATACCACTTATATCGGAGCAACTAACGTAGCTCAAAACCCAAGAAAGTGTACCTTGCCAAATCTGCAGAGGTCCTGTTACATTATTTCTTAAGTTCTTTCTATATATGTTTTCTATAATGTACCTGTTCAACCTAGGACCGTGAGACATTGCTTAGCATTCGAACAAGATTCGGGTGTCGAAGTCGTACGCGGAGTCGTATAACGTCACTTAGAGAGTTGATACCACGATCCTATTCTTTGCGTGCTTGCTTTACCAAGTACATCATACCATAGGACACTTGACACTATTCATGTGACAAAATCTTTCCTGATTTATTCATGGTGATTCTGTATAGGCTTATATTATTCTCGATCTGAGACTTGCATATATAGAGATATCATTATGATTCGTTATACTAGCTAGAGGTCATGATCTTGCATGTTATGGACATGAGATATGAGGTTACATTGGATGGAAAGAGACACACATACTACAGGCATATTTTGGTTATATATATACTTATGTTACTGGAGAGTGCCTTAGTCTCTGTACCAGAGCTTTGGCACATGTACTGGCCCTTCGAGATACTACTTGCCGCTATGGGTTTCCCGACACAGAGCTTGTAGTGGTTTCAGCCTAAGTATAAGTAATGCTCTCATTTGTATTTCACATAGCTGGTTATATAGCTTGCTCCGAGGATCTGTTTTTACTTACCGCATTTTATTTGGCTTGAGTGTTTATTGTACCTTGCTATGTCCCCTGAGGACCTGGATCCGATTATGTCCCAGGTATAACAGAGGAGGCTTACCTCGAGATATACGGGACATGAGCTGACGTTGGAGCAGTACTGGCACCAGAGGACGAGGTTGTGCCAGAGAATTTCTCTTGAGTATTTAGTTACTTACTCAGTTATTTATGTTTATGGTTATTTCATATCTTGACTCATGGACATATGTATTGATGTTATTCTCTTTTCTTATTTTGCCAAGTTGTTCCTCGAGATACTACTTATGTTGACTTGATAATGGACTATTTCCTTTATCTATTATCTTAACTGGTTTATCATATTGACTTGTGTTTACTGTTTAATGATAAACGAAAGAAATAAAACTGTGTTTATACGAAACCCTTTCTTTGTTTACAAATAAGAAAAAAGAGTACAAATAATCCTATACGAGGATATTAAGTACAAAAAATGATTCTGGGGAAATATTGCTATAAGAGTCTGATCTGCGGTCGATCACTTTGTCCCTTGGACCACACGATGACGAAGAAGTGTTGTAGAAGAAGAAGAAGCTTCAAAGACTGCAGGAGGGATTGAACTCTCGTTGCCAAAGTTGTCAATCAACACTCTCTGTATGAGCTCTCTTTTCGATCTCTCTGATCTCTTTGATCCTGACCGATCTTGACCTCTCTTTCGACCTCCTGACCCCTATTCTCCTGTGGCCAAAAATCTCTATTTACAGAGCTCGGTCACAGTAACTGACTAATCGGCGTAGAAACCAAACAGCGGAGAGAGTTGCACCTTTTACGCGGCGATTATAATAACTGCTACACACGTCTGAATGATCTCCTGAATCTGCGTGTGACGCGTGTCCCATTATGAGGTAACGTGTATAACTGCTTTAAAGATCACGGTATGCAAGCCACGTAGGTAACGGCCCTCTCGTAGAGATGGTTGGCATAAAAGCCAAATAACTGTCTCGTTGGCATAACAGCCAAATAGTTATCTTGTTGGCGTAAAAGCCAAATAGCTGTCCTATTGACGTAAAAGCCAAGTAGCTGTCTTGTTGGCGTAAAAGCCAAAGAGCTGTCTTGTTGGCGTAAGATCCAAATAGCTGTATAATAGGTAACCAACGTAAAGATAGACAATTATCCTTCCTTGACTGAGGTCTTGAGCATATTCTGGACCAAGTAGCCTTGTCACGTACCTTTGCAAATATAGCCTGAGTTGGCGTATTTCAAGGAGATAGCATACGTCGTGCTCCTATAGTTAAAAATAGCCTGAGTTGGCGTATTTTGAGGAGATAGCATACGGCGTGCTCCTATAGTTGAAAATAGCCCGAGTTGGCATAGAATGCAGGGATGGTGATGTGGGCGTATTAGTCCTAATTTTAGTTCTCCCAAAAAGTAGAACCAAATCTCGTACATTAAATGCAGAGATCTGCCCCCATCTCGCGTATTAACTGCAAAGATGTGCCTCGAGTTATGTATGAAGAACAACTTTTGACGTGGCATGTGATTTCGTCTCATCTTGAGCGTAAAAGCTCATGTCTGCCTGTGTAGAATAGGCAGCATGTTCCTTGAATCCATAAAAATGACTTATATCAAGGTTTATGTCACTAAACGACAGCTTGGGTCTCTGTGCAGAATCATCATTACAGCCGTCCTCTTGATCGTTGTGAAGTACTCTTTGTCAGGAGTCAGGTTCACAGTTCTGTCTGACAGGTTCATTCGAGGAATACGAAGAGTTTCTCGTACAACTTCACGCTGCATTAAAAGCAAACGTATTTACGCCGAAGTGGCGATGTAGCAACCTTTTTACGCCAAAGCAGTCTGGAAGTACTGCCTTACACGGGTTGTTTTGGAGCTCTGTTTTATGCTGAATAACGTTGAATCTCTGTTGTACGCCGATGGCTCTGAAGTCATGTTTTACGCCACACAGTGCTGGAGCTCTGTTTTACACGGGCTTCATGCGTGTTGGGGGTTTTACGCGTATAATTCCCAGCTTATTTTTCATGCTTCTACAAGACCCCCTTCAAAGTTTTCAAATTCCTCATAATTTGAAATACTTTGAATGAAGCATAAAACGGTCAAATTTGACTCGTTCTGCGAGGCTGATTTCTCGACAAAATTTAGGAATTTGTTGGGATTTGGTATGTTCTCTTCTGCCTATATAAAGGCAAGCGAGTGAACATGTTTCTCCACACTTCCTTCACCAAAAAGAGATGTTTGTCGAGATTCGTCAGTATGACCTGAGGAAGAAGAAGATCATGTTCTTCCAGCATGTAAGGAGCCATAAAAGAAGGCATCTTCGAGCAAATATCCTCTGCAATGATGGATCATGGAAGGATATCATAGCTTTCTTTGCTCGGGATAATCAGCAATTTCATATGGCGATTCGTCCAGGAGAGAGGAAGGGTCTCATCGGACTACACAGCTTGCTAGCTGTATTTTTTCCCATTATGAAGCTGGACGTAGATAGGCAATGGCGTATGGAGGGGGCTTGAATAATTGATACATGCCCATTTTGTATCCTCCCGCCATTAATTATTTTCTTGTTCATCGGCCAAAGAAGCCGATGAAGGGCTGTGGAAGAAGAAAAAAGATCTACACCAATATGAGAACCTGGCACAATAGATTCCCGGTGTGATCTTAAATAAAAATGAGAAATCATTTGTAGAAAAAGGATTTCCATCATATGTAATCATGAAAATGAAAAATCCTTTGTAAACTGGATTTCTATCATATGTAATCATGATTAATAGATTTGTCTTCTTTTATGCCTTGCTGATTTGCCATATTTGCTGTGTGCAGCTTCGACATGTCTGAATAATTTTACGCTGACTCTGATAAACGATTATCCGATCATGTCCCGACTTTTATGCGTATAGGAAGATGCGTAAAAAGCTCTTTAGCATTAAGTTGTTTTGAAGATCCAACTGTCATGCTATTTTAGGACGAGGAGTCACGTAGAATTCTGAACTGTCACTTCTCTGAGACGAAGAATTTCTGTTCAGAATATCATCTTCAAGAATGGTTTCCCCGAAAATACCTCAAAATAGGGCGATAAATGTTCGCTGAACAGGCCATATTTGAACCTAGATGTAAAGGATTCTGGACAGACTTCGAACGAACTTCCAATGGCCCAAGAAGAAGAGTCATCTTCGAATGTTGAACTCTGTGCGTTTTTAGGCACTTGGAATATTTTGTAGCCAAAAGGAGTATTTTCTGCGTAAACCCTTGTAATTGACTTTCTTGAGTATAAGACCCAAATTGTCCAAATATATGCGTACTCTGTCCTACGTAATTTTAAGATATACGAAAATTCATAGATCCGTAGCATCTGTATCTTCTGAGCGTAAAACCATAGATCTGTAGCCTCTGAGCGTAAAACCGTAGATTTGTAGCCTCTGAGCGTAAAATCGTAGATCTTTAGCCTCTGAGCGTAAAAGCTTTTGAGCGTAAGATCGTAGATTTGTAGCTTCTGAGCGTAAAAGCTCCTGAGCGTAACATCATAGGTCTGTAGCTTCTGAGCGTAAAAGCTCCTGGACGTAAGGTCGTAGATTTGTAGCTACTGAGCGAAAAAGCTCCTGAGCGTATAACATGGATCTGTTTATGCAGTATGATTGTCCGTCTTCTTTTTTCAAATGATAGGCTGATGTGGTCCCAAATTATAACCGACTATTAAATATCGGATTTGGTTAGGGATTCGAAGAGTTATCAGAACTCTATAAATAGCCCAAGGTTTTGAGAGAGAAACCCTTTATCTGTCTTTGCAAAACCCTTCGTCTCTTTGAGAACTCTTCATCTTCGTCTCTTTTCTGAGAACTTTGAGTTTAGCCATGGCACCGAAACAAGCTTCTACTGCCAAGGGAAAGAAAACTGTTTTCTCATCTTGCTCTTCTGCTCAAGCACGAGCAACTCCGATTAGGCTGAGCGAGCCCTGATCTGAACGAAGTGCTCCTCCGACGAGCTGCGCTCCAGGCATCACAGGTAAAGGACTTCGAGAGGAAAAACCCTTTGCACACGTTGTACGTGAACACGCAAGGTTATCTTCTGTGCTAAGGGCCTCTTTGAGGAAGATGATGCACATAGATGTTTTATCATTACGCCCATATTCCAAATGTGTCAGTGTAAAACTCCATATTTTTGCAGTCCGGCGTAAAAGCTCAGATTGCCAAAATTTTGGTGTATATGACAAAACCTTGCATTTTACGCACTGGCTGTAAATTCCAGCATAAAGCTTAAGTTTTTGGCAGTCTGGCGTAAAAGTACAGACTGTCAGGTTTTGGCGTAAACTGCCAACCTTGCATTTTACGTACTGGAAATAAATTCCAGCGTAAGACTCAAGTTTTTTGCAGTCTGGCGTAAAAGCACAGACTGTTAGTCTTCGACGTATACTGCAAGAGTGTAGCGTTTAGCGTAAAACTGACTTGTTTTCTTGCTTCTTGCAGTGGACCTGCAGATCCCTCTTTTGGCTGAAGTGATGGGCTCTGCTGCCGGGATGCTGAACTCCAATTATCTGGAGGACTTGTCCCATGTGACATTCCCTATTTCTGGAACCAAGTATCTTGATGAAAGGGGAACTTTGATCTCGTCCCAAGGAGAACGAATGCTGCTGAGTATGATCAGTGGAGATCCCCTGACATACATAGATGGGACTGAATATAAGAAACCACCTTTCTTATTCGGGGATATGATTGATAAGCGATCCCAGACGAAATCCAAGAAGGAAGATCGGGTGTTTACTGCTGAGGGAACAGTCATGTATCTGCCCAGGATGCCAAGAGATTATCCTATCTTAGCATTCTTCCATGCCACACATCCTAGGAAGATGATATGGACTCTGACTCCAGATCTTCATGGGCGGCCAGGGAAGATCTCATAAAAGGAAGGATCGAACCGAGGATTCTTTGTGAGCAGTCCTTCAGGCCCTGTTATGCCTTTCAGAGGGTTACTGCCGGGCAGCGTCCCGAGTGAAGACACTTCACTGATCCAGCTGGTTCAAATATCGACTTTCTGTAATGACTTCATAGGGCATGGAGGAGTGTACCCTAAGGTTAATCCTCGGACCAGTGGGTGGCTTAGCCCCGGGAATCTTCGATGGGCCAGTTTAACTGCCTGGGCCCTGAAGCACTTCCAGACAGAGTTGGAAAGCATTGGCTTGTTCGGGGCTGTGAGTGCCACCAGTGTTGGACTATCTCTCAACCCAAACTTGTTCTTGGCTTTGATGGAGCGGTATAACTCGCTCACTGGGACTTTTGCCACTCTGCTAGGGGAGTTGGGCCTGGCCCTTCATGAGATGGCAGAGATTTCAAAGCTGCCAATAGAAGATACTCCTTATGAAGAGTACGTCCCCACAAACAGGGAACTGAGGGATACAAACCCTCGGGCAGTAGCAGTATATCAAGTGCTGATGAGCCACTACCTTGCATGCACCACCTTCTATAGGGAGCCCTCTGATTTAGCCCATGTCAACAAATGGGTATCCTACCTTTTCTTCCACCGGGCCAGAAATGCTAAGCCGGACAAGGTTGTAGATAGCAGAGATAAGCCCTTGAAACTCCTGAGCATGCTTAGTGCCAACACGGTCGATGACCTTATTGAAGACGCAGGGGCTTCAGATTATGTTCTCGATAAGGAGATAGGAGGTTATCCTGCAGGCACTAAAGCCTACAGTTATATGAGGCACTATCGCAAGCCTCTGTCAAGGGAAGCTCAACTGGCTGGTTTTCTCTCTGTTTGGTTACGCCGATGGGTAGTGCCTGGCATCGCGTCTGCGGATCGCATTCATCGCAACACCTTATGGCCCGTAGTGCGTTTGGTGTTCGGAGCAAGACTGGGCCTGCTCCCTGCCATGGTATGCCGGATACAAGCTGGCCTGAGGGCCCTTACTGATGGGCTGCTTGCAGATGATACCCAACGTGAAGGATTTCCTAGAGTGGAGTTACCATTTCTATATCTGATGGGATGGTTAATCCTTCACAACACCAGGGTGATGTCTCCCGGCTCTGCCAGCGGTTCAGGAAATAATTTCTTGTTGAATTACAAGAATCCCCTTTGGAATGTGACCAGCGTCATCGATTGCCGACGAGCATTAAATTTTGCTCATGGTTGGAAGCTCTTCTGCATCGTCCCCCCTATACATATCAATCAACAGGGGACAAAACTTCAGGATGCAGGTCAGGGAAAGACTATTCTTTCTCCTGAAGCTTTTTACTGGTTGGTCTGTATTAGACCTTCCCACCTGCTATACATGAGTGAGGACCACTGCTACTTGGAGCCCTATCTGCCTAGCCGGTTCGCCAGGCAATTTGGGTATGACCAGTTGCACGTGGGGAATGCTATCACCAGCCTCAAGTTCAAAGGTGGACTTATTGATGGAGCTAGAGGATGGTGGTACTTCATAATGGGTTGTACCGGAGCATTCTTTGCTGTGCCCGCGACTTCTCTCTCCATGGAGTTGCGCATCCTTCACTCGTACGCACAGTTTTATGCGTCCATCAATACCTTCCATCGTGATTTTGATGTACATGGAATCTTCAGGATGCCTTCCCATAAGTCCACTGGAAGAGAGGAGACCCTATCCGTCTCCTCTGATGAAGGTGAAGACACTGCCGGTACAGACGACTTCTTGTTGATAATACCGAGAGGCATAATAGCTCCGCCAGCAGAGTCTCTCGTTATCTCCAATAAGCGAAAGGCTTCCACTCTGAAAGAGCCTTCCTCCTGCAAGAAGAAGAAGACTGCCGGAGTTCCTAAAAGGACTTCCACCAAGGGGGGCCCTGGGAGTGAGCCTATTGTTTCCCCTGTTGGGGATTATTCTTTGATCAGAGGTCCTTCACCTTTTAGAGAGGAGACCTCTATAGTTTTGGCTGACAGTGCTGGAGATTCTTTGCTCGAGGTTGCCGCTACCATCGCTACTGGTAGTACTTTAAGATCGCCTTCGAGGCCGAGCGTAATAAGATTCATTGTACCTTTATCCAGACAAATAACAGGAATAATCCCTCCTTCGTCTGTAAGTATTTACAGCGAGATTCTGCCTGATGAACCAAGAGTGGATCTGGGTGACGACTGGGATAATTACCCTCAGACGTCATTTGGTGCACCCTCTTCTCCAGGTATGACAGCTTGTTTAGCATTATTAAGAAATAATTTAGCTGTACAGGCTGCAGACGCAATATACATTCCATCGGCCATGGGTAAATGTTGTCTTCACGCTTCTTTCGGGAAAATTAACATCAAATTGATATTAACTTTTCCTTATCTTATTTGCAGGTGAAGACATCTTGGGGGAGGGCGGAGTTGACATAATTTCTGACTTTGTTGCGGATTCCGCTGATGAAACGACGGTGCCCGACGTCGAAGAAGCGTGCTTTGAAGCTGGCGATCTTCCGTCCGCAACATCCTCGGATGTCATCCCGCCAGTAGCAGTTCAAACAATATCAGAGGAGGATGAGCCCATTGTCTTGACTGTGCCTTCTTCGTCGAGCATGCCAACAACTGTGACCGTTGTTGGCGCCTCTTCTTTTGTCGCACCATCTGTTGATACGACGACTGTGGCAACATCCTCTGCAGTCATTCCTGAAGGAAGATTTACCGGTATTGCAATCACTCCCAGCGTACATCCGATCTTTGCTGCGCTAGTTGAATAATATACTAGCATATTCTATCGCACTTTGACAGAACTGATATCCATGGTGCTGGAGAAGAACCTAAGCTTTGATGCTCTGAAGACGTCCTCCCAGCTTACTATAGCACCGATTAGAAATTTCTATGACGCTGAAAGAGATGATACGCTGGAGAAAATAGTTAATGGTTTAGAACAAACTATTAACGAATATTTGCAACTATCCCGAGGCAGCATCGACGATCTGGTTCAGGCTGAGTATGACTCCCTAACTGCGGAACTTGCTCAGCAGATAGAATTGCTAAATAAATCCATCCAGGGACAGCAGCAAGAGATGGATAATGAGCAAGCAGTCTTTGTGGAGGTTATTCCTCAGCTAACTAAGTACCAGGCCGAACGTAAGGAAAATGAAGCGAGGGTTCGAGAATTAGAAGCTGAGCTCGCTCAGGCAAGGGAGAGGCTTCTCAAGACGTCGGTAGTTCATGATGTGTTTGAGGGCCAAATGAAGACAGCTCAGTAGAACTTGGCACATGCGAGTGTCATCCGTGCAAGTTATGTTGATTCTTTTTTTGAACTATCTTCCTTGAACAATGATGAAGCAAGGCTGGAATGGGCTCGCGCTAACATCTTGAACTCCAGGAATGAGAGGATGGCTGCTTTGGCGAAACAAATTCGCGACTTAACTGCTCCTCCCGAATGATGTACCTTTTTGTTTTCTCTATAATTTGCTATTCCTAGAGATAATAAAGATACTTCTTCCGACATTATGGACCCATCATTTTGGAATGCAAATGATAGGCTAGGATGAAAGTGATATCAGAGGTAGTATGAACATGATATACTTTCGATAATGCTTAGCTGAATATAAATCTATTCAGGAGTAATATGAACCTAACAGAATATAATCCAACTAAATTTGTATAAAAAACACTATCAGAGGTAATATGAACATGATAGGTTTACAAATTAGTTAAGCAGATATATATATTCAGAGCTCATATGTACCTGATAGAATATGATCCAACTAACGTTTGTAAGTAGTGTCGTCAGAATAGAATCTTCACCACACTCCGTTAAGCAAAATAGATCAAGCATAGTACTTCTTTGGGAATTTGTCGTTGATAGGAGCCATTATCAGAACTTTATTAGGCTTGGCTTATCTGTAACTGCCATTTTGAGAATGTGATTTCAATCACAGAAGGGCCCTCCCTTTCTTTGCGATTGTTTGTGTGAACTTCGGATATTGTACTAGAGATAACATGGATGTAGCACAATATCGTGTTTGTTAAAGACATCCCACTGGAGGATCTTTGGTGGACCTATTACTTCTTGTGCACAGGAGTGCAAGTAATAAGTTCGAAACAAGACCTATCAGAGGTAATATGGACGTGATAGGTTTTGTGGGTAGTCAAGACATCCTGCTGGGGAGAAAGAAAAAATGTGGACCCACTACTTTTTGCGCACGTTAGTGCAAGTAATAGGTTTGAGACAAGTCCTGCCAGAGGTAATATGGACGCCGTAAAATATGACTCTGTGGGAAGAGAGGAGAGACACATTTCAGATGAAATATGAACATTACCTGACTTTTTCTTTGCTGGGGAAAAATGAGGATAGTTCAGAGGTAATATGAACATGAATAATGTGTTCCCATTGAGGGAATCCTACTATGGGGTTTTTGTGGACCTATTACTTCTTGTGCACAAGAGTGCAAGTAATAAGTTTTAAAACAAGCCCTGCCAGAGGTAATATGGACGTGGCAGTTTTTGTGGACCTAACACCACTGGCGTACTTAGAGTTTACGGATGTTAAGTTGAGATGACAACCGATATCAAAGGTAATATGGACATGATAATCGATAGTCGAATCCGGAAGGTTTGCTCAAAGGTAATATGGACATGGCAAACTCATCCTGAGAGAAATATTATGACAGTAGTTCAGAGGTAATATGGACGTGAACTGATTGATAGCAACAACCTGGGAGGTTTGCTCAGAGGTCACTTGGACATGGCAAACTCAGATGGGCAAAGAATGTTTGGACAACAGTTCAGAGGTAGTATGGATGTGGACCGATGTCCGAAAAATTTACTGGAGAGTGATTTACTGAAGGTTGCTCCTCTGGGGAGATTTTAGGGATTCATCATCTAGTACTTCTTGAAGGAGCAAATTGTCACGTTAGAGTGAGATTAATTTGCAGTGACCGTCTCCTTGTTTATAAATGCAGAGTGATGACTTTGGCGTCGATCAACTCCTGGATTCTCCTTTTTAGTACATAGCACGCTGTAAACACCCTATTTTTTCAGATTTATTTTAATAAAAATTTTCCCGAATTTTTCGGTATTTCTTGGAGGAAGAAACAAAGTGATAAGGAGTTAAGTAATTTTAAATACAGTTTAATGGTGTTAAATATTCTGAAAATAATAAATTATGGTGAATCTTGGAGAACCGGACACATGACATTTTTCGGTGAATTTATTGGACTCCGGAGCAACGATTTAAGGTCCAAAAGCTATTGGATTGTGAACCGAACCCAAACGAACCAGACCCCAGACCAAACCCATCGCAGCGGGTCAGACCCGACCCGCTGAGAACCCGACTCGTCAGCGAACCCTAGCCGTGAACAATGTAGCCTACTTAAACCCCTGCCCCGGCTTCCGTGCACCACCCCGCCGCCAAACCCTCTCCCATCTCCTTCCGCCGAGACTCTCAAGCACCTCGCCGTCGACGCATCGTTCCTTCCCTTCACGCGTCCAGAACCCTCGACCCTTCTCCTCGAGCGTCGCCGCGTCCGCCCTCGGCTCCTCGCGTCGAGCCGCTGTTCCCGGGCGAGTTTGACTTCCCCGTCGACCGACTGTCCCTGACTCGCGCGGCCGCCGTTCCCTGATCGACTCCCATCCCGAACGCTGCCCTCGACTCCGCCGCCGTCCGCGAGGGTCTCCCCATTCACCCCACCAACTCCCGCGAATCCCTGGGCCTGCCACCCGCTGACCTAGCTCCGACTCAGCGGACACGGCCACTCTCTGAACCGGCACAGCAGACACAGGACACACCGCGAGGACACGACCAGGACTCGGCTCGCGTCAATTTGGCTTTCGGACACGCAGAATTCAGCATTCACGGAGCCCTGTTCAGGTACCATTTTCTTTAACCTCGCAACTCCATTTTCAATTCCTTCAGTTGCTATGCGTAGACTGTATAACCCTCTCGGTGCCCGTGCAACTCGCTCGATGCACCGCGTCCTGTGGTGATCGTATACCGCGATCCAAAAAAGGAAAAACTACGCCCTGTTCCACCCCGAAACTGAGTGCGCCCCGCCAAACGGGACGACTTGATCGCACGTGGTCTTTACCAAACGTGCGCGTCGTTGATACGGTCGTATGGAATTTCACAGAAGTCGATTCGGAGGTGCGTGCACCCCGGAATCAACTCGTATCCGCCGACGACACTCCGTATCCGACCTTTCTGGAACACGCTGTAACTTAGTGTACACACGTCGGATCGAGACAAAACTTATGCCATCGGACTCGTAGCAATGCGCTGGTCCTGTGGGTCAAGTTTGGTCCTATTCTGAGAACGTTGACAAAATCGCGTATCGTGGGCCTCACAGGCTCCACTTGACGGGCGATTTTGTGATCGGCACATCGGAATCCAATTCTGAAAGTTCCGTTGGGATTGAATCAACATTCTTGACTTGTAGACACTGAGTTTGCAGAATTTGGAGACCTTTGACCCTGACACGCTTTTCGGTGCAAAGTGGCCCACGTGTGGACCCCGCTTTGGCCCAGAAATGACCTTTTTGCCCCTGTGTCCAAATTGGACGTAAGGACAGACATTTCTAGCTATTTGGCATCTTTTGAGACTATTGGTGATGTTTATTACAGCTTTTGGAGTAGTACCTACCGGATCCACCGATACAGGGACGGTTGTTGGTCTTCGGACATCAGGCAAGTGTACCTTGCCAAACTTTGCAGTCTTTATATATATTTTTCCTTGCTTTATTATATTTCTGTGCATTCTCAACCTAGGACCGTGTGAAGTACTTTGCGTCCGATTATCAGTCGGGTGCCAACACTGTACGCAGTGTTGGGTACTGTCATCTAGAGATGGACATACGTGACACTCTATATTCTCGTACTTGTCTTACCAAGTATCCTATGACCCAGGACACTTGACACTATTCATGAGACAGGATTTTTTCGAGATATTCGTGGTGATTCTGTATAGGATACAGGACATGGACATTATATGCTTAGATATAGTATGACTGGTTGCATTAGCTATGATCCCGCTTGACATGGACATGAGACGTTGTGGTCATGATATGCGTGGTTACATTGGGTGGGGAGAGACACACAAGCTACAGGCTGTTCCATATATATATACATCTACTATTATTGAGAGGTCGTAGACTCTCGGAGCAGAGCTAGACCCACTACCGGTTATTACCACTACCGGCTCCCCGACACAGAGCTTGTAGTGGCACAGCCTGAGTACTCGTGCTACTCTCACTTGCATTTTTACTTAGATGGTTACTTATTTGCCCTACTTATTCTATTTATTTTCTGCACTGCATTTATTTTGGCTTGAGCTTTCTTGTACCTTGCTATATCCCCTGAGGACCTGGATCCGGATTATGTCCCCAGGATTTGAGGACGAGATCTATCCCGAGATATACGGGACCGGAGCAGGAGCTGAACCAGGATTTGTACCGCCATCCGAGGACGAGGTGTTAGCCGAGGACTTCTCCTGAGCATCCATGTTTCATGCTCAGTATTTATTATTTATTTCAGTCATTTACTCTCTGTTCTGTTGAACCATGTATTAGATATTATCGGGTTGATCCCCGAAGTACTTTGTTGAGACTGATGGATGATTTATATTTCTTTATTTACTCTGTGGATCATGTTTATTTCTTGTGTGGATGAGATTAGTTGTGCCATGATTGTCGTAGACTTGTTATTTTACAGCTTAAGTATGCCCTGGTGGATCAATTAAATTGGGTTTTCCATCGGTGCGTGCTGCTGGCCATTATCACGCGTCTGGTCCCACGGTGTTTTGGGACTGGGGCGTGACATAGTTTTTGTGGTGGCCCATGCAGGTCTACGACTAAATTGTTCGGTTTCAACTTAGGGACCGAACCAGCCTGCCCTAAGGATAGAATAAGTTATAGAATCTCATCCATTATGTGAACCATTATTGAACTCTATACCGAACTCGAAACTGTCAATTGAATTGCATCATGTTTGATTCCTCTGAGCGTTCTTATAGTTTATCTTTTGGTTGCAGAGAAATGGATCCCAGGAACGGAGACGAGATTCCTTTGGACACGCCACACGACGCTGTGGTTACTTATACAGACGGAGTGACCCCAGGGGATGGAGGACAAGCATCGCAGAGCGATCAAACCGGTCAGCCTAATCCAAGGTTCCGGAGAGATGACATCCCACCTCCACCACAGTTCACTCCCCAGATGCCAGTTTTCCCGCCCGGACAAGCCACGGACGGGCAACAGATGTTCCAGATGATGTATGCCATGATGCAGGCCCAGCAGCATATTCAGCAAGAGGCCCATCGCCAGGAGGCAGAGTATCTGAGGACCAGCCTGGTATCCGCATTGGAGCAGGCAAATCCACTAACGAGGAGAACAGCGACGGGATCTATCACCGATTTTTGTCATCTCAAGCCTCGTACATTTTTTGGCAAAGAAGGGCCGACAGAAGTTCATGAATGGCTCACAAACATACAACATCAGTTGGAAGCCGCTGAACTTCCAAGAGAGAAGTGGATGACTGCAGTCAGAATGTAGTTAACTGATAATGCGCATCACTGGTGGTTAGCGGAAGAAATGAGGCTCGGACAGGACCGAGTCACTTGGGAAGAGTTCTCCAGGCTCTTCCAAGAGATGTACATTCCGGCAGTTGCACGATCAAAGCTCAGAGACAAGTTCAACCGCCTCATCCAAGGCAGTATGACAGTGGAGGAATATAATGCAGAGTTTATACGCCTAGGTCGCTTCGCTCCGACATTGATCTCGACAGAGGAAGAAAAAGCTGAAAAGTTCTTTGATGGATTGAAGTTCGAGCTTCAGAGATTAATTGGCTCAGTCGCGCCTACATCTTATACTGAAGTCCTTGCAGCAGCACGACGCATGGAGCGCGTCACTAGAAGGGAATCGAATCTGAAGAGGCCAAACCCATCCGCACCATCCAAGACAGCACCAGAAGATTCTGCGAAACGATTCCAGAGGAGTATACCGGAGAGACCAGCAAATAGGGACAGACCTCTTCCTACTTGTCACCACTGCGGCAAGGTAGGGCACATTGAGAAAGAATGCAGGCGTAAGTTGGGACTATGTCTGAGCTGCGGATCCAACCAGCACTTTTCCAGGGACTATTCTGAACGCAGAGATGGAGCACCGAGACTAGCTTTACCTGCACCACGACCAGCTACAGGAGCAGTAGGAGCACAGCAGACAGGAGCTGGAGGAGTCAGACCACCAGCTACAGGAGGCTACCAGCAGAGACCACCACTGGCACCGCAGGCAGCCCTATTTCAGCAACAGCAGCAGCAGAGAGGACCAGCTCAAGGTCGAGGCCAGGCATTTACCCTAGCTGTTGAACAGGAGGCTACAGCAGGCGAGGTCATCGCAGGTACTATTTTAGTAGCTTTATTACCAGCTGTAGCATTATTTAATTCTGGAGCATCGCATTTATTTATAGCAGCTAGCTTTGTTGCCACCAATAGAGTAGCTACTGTACCCCTCCCGAAGATGAAGAGGGTTCTTACGGGAGGTGGAATTATTCTGGTTAGTGATGTCTGTAGATCATGTTCAGTAGTAGTTTGTGGCCGAGAAATGCGAGCTCAATTTCTGATCTTTTCTATGCCTGACTATGATGTTGTACTTGGTATGGACTGGTTAAGTCAGTATCATGCGACTCTTGATTGTCGGCTTGGAAAGGTTATATTTAGACCGCCTGGACATCCAGAATTCGAGTTTCTTCGAGGAGCAGTAGAACAAGGAGTTCAGCCTACTCTTAGGGTATTATCTGTAGAAGAGGAGACAGGTTACCCAAGAGTCATCTCTGAGTTTGTGGATGTATTTCCTGATGATCTTCCAGGTTTACCACCTGATCGGGAAATAGAATTCACAATAGACTTAACTCCAGGAGCAGAGCCTATCACTTCATCGGTATATCGGCTAGCACCCAAGGAGTTAATAGAATTGAAAGAGCAGGTGGATGATCTTCTGGAGAAGGGTTTCATTCGGCCCAGTGTTTCACCTTGGGGAGCACCCATATTATTTGTGCCAAAGAAGGATGGAACAGTGCGATTGTGCATTGACTACAGGGCATTGAATGCTGTGACCATCAAGAACAGGTATCCCTTGCCACGCATTGATGATCTATTCGATCAATTGAGTGGTGCAAGAGTATTCTCGAAGATTGACCTTCGATCCGGCTATCATCAGATCAAAGTAAGGAAGGAAGACATACCGAAGACAGCTTTCAGGACCAAGTAAGGACATTATGAGTTCTTGGTGATGCCGTTTGGTTTAACCAACGCGCCAGCAGTGTTTATGAGCTTAATGAACAGAGTCTTCCATCAGTTCTTGGATAAATTCGTGGTGGTGTTCATTGATGATATCCTCATATATTCCAAGAGCCATGAGGAGCACGAGGAGCACCTCAGAATCGTGTTAGAGACCTTGAGACAAGAGAAGTTATACGCCAAACTCAGTAAGTGTGAGTTCTGTATGGACAAAGTACCTTTCTTGGGACATATCATATCAGGAGAAGGACTTTCCGTGGATCCAGAGAAAGTTACGGCAATAGAGACTTGGCCTACACCCACATCAGTTGCAGAGGTGAGAAGTTTTCTCGGACTTGCGGGATATTACCGAAGGTTTGTAGAAAATTTCTCGAGGATTGCAGAACCGATGACGAAGCTGACACGTAAAGATCAGGAGTTTATATGGACAGAAGACTGCCAGAAGGCCTTCGAAGAATTGAAGAGGAGATTAACAACAGCACCTGTCTTGACTCTTCCTTCAGGGTCAGGAGGTTTTGTTGTTTACAGTGATGCATCAGGTAGCGGATTGGGATGTGTTTTGATGCAACATGGCAAAGTCATTGCTTATGCATCGAGACAGTTGAAGGTTCACGAGAAGAACTACCCGACACACGATCTGGAGTTAGCAGCAGTTATATTTGCATTGAAGATATGGAGGCACTACCTTTATGGGGAAAGGGTAGAAATCTTCACCGATCACAAGAGTCTGAAGTATGTATATACTCAGAAGGAGCTAAACATGAGGCAGAGACGCTGGCTTGAATTGATGGTAGATTTTGACATAGATCTGCAGTATCATCCTAGAAAGGCAAATATCGTCGCAGATGCGCTCAGTAGGAAGCCTACGGCTTATTTCTTGATGATGTAGTCCGAGTTATTAAAAGATCTACAGGAGCTTCAGATAGAGGTGGTATTACCAGGACAGAATGGCTTGATGGCTAATCTTGAAATTAAGTCATCACTCGTGGAGAATATTAAGGAGGCCTTACCCACCGATGCTAGGTTTAGAAGGTTGAAAGAGAGGACAGAAGCGGGCATGCAGACAGGACTTCGCATACACGAAGACGGGACATTGAGGTTTGGAAATCGCCTGTATGTTCCAAATGGAGAATTGAGACGAGTTAATGACTGAAGCACATAGCTCTATATACTCTGTTCACCCAGGAGGAACCAAGATGTACCGAGACTTGAGACAGTATTACTGGTGGCATGGAATGAAAAGGGAGATTGCAAGATTTGTGGCCAAATGCTTAGTCTGCCAGCAGGTAAAGGCTGAGCATCAGAGAACTGCAGGTATGTTACAGCTGCTTCCTATACCAGAATGGAAGTGGGAGCATATCACGATGGATTTTGTCAGAGGATTCCCGAGGAGCCCCAGCGGAAGAGACGCAGTATGGGTGATAGTGGATCGACTCACTAAATCGGCACACTTCTTGCCATTTAGAGTTGGACAGTCCACAGAGGTACTAGCTGACATGTATATGCGACAAATTGTCAAATTACATGGAGTACCTGTTAGTATTGTATCGGATCGAGATTCGAGATTTACCTCTCATTTCTGGAGGAGCATGCAAGAGAGTCTGGGCACCAGACTCAAATTCAGCACGGCGTACCACCCGCAGACAGATGGCCAATCGGAGCGCACCATTCATATCTTGGAGGATATATTACGATCATGTATGCTAAACTTTGGAGGATCTTGGGAAGATCATTTGCACTTAGTGGAGTTCTCCTACAATAACAGTTATCAGGCCAGCATTCAGATGACACCATTTGAAGCTTTATACGGAAGGAAATGCAGATCGCCTATATGTTGGAGTGACGTCGACGAACGTCAAATACTGCATCCAGAATTGGTAACGCAGACACTGGAAAAGGTGAAACAGATTCAGAATCATCTTCGAGTAGCTCAAGACCGACAGAAGTATTGGGCAGATACGCACAGACGTCCCCTAGAGTTCAAGGAAGGAGAGCACGTGTTCTTGAGGATTTCGCCCACTCGTGGTACTATCAGATTCGGGAGCAGAGGCAAGCTGAGCCCAAGGTATATTGGGCCATTTGATATTCTAGAGCGCGTTGGTGAGGTGGCTTATCGTCTCGTATTACCTCCATCCTTAGAGGGAGTGCATGACGTATTCCACGTCTCACAGCTGCGAAGGTACGTGACCGACCCAAGTCACGTAGTCGACCATTCAAAGATTGCCGTAGGCCCAAGCTTGAGATACGAAGAACAACCAGTAGGCATTCTCGACGTCAGTGAGAAGACATTGCGGGGACAGACTATCAGACTGGTTCGTGTAGCATGGAAATACCATTCCCCTGGCGAATCGACTTGGGAACGAGAAGATAGTATGCGCCAGCGTTACCCCCACTTGTTTGAGGAGGCAGTTGTAAACTAAGCAACCTTGTATTTCAATAATTCATTCTTTAGTAGCTTATTCTTTGATTGCGAGGACGCAATCCTTTTAAGGAGGGAAGATTGTAAACACCCTATTTTTTTAGATTTATTTTAATAAAAAATTTCCCGGATTTTTTGGTGTTTCTTGGAGGAAGAAACAAAGTGATAAGGAGTTAAGTAATTTTAAATACAGTTTAATGGTGTTAAATATTCTGAAAATAATAAATTATGGTGAATCTTGGAGAACCGGACACATGACATTTTTTGGTGAATTTATTGGACTCCGGAGCAACGATTTAAGGTCCAAAAGCTATTGGATTGTGAACCGAACCCAAACGAACCAGACCCTAGACCAAACCCATCGCAGCAGGTCAGACCCGACCCGCTGAGAACCCGACCCGTCAGCGAACCCTAGCCGTTAACACTGTAGCCTACTTAAACCCCTGCCCCGGCTTCCGTGCACCACCCCGCCGCCAAACCCTCTCCCATCTCCTTCCGTCGAGACTCTCAAGCACCTCGCCGTCGACGCATCGTTCCTTCCCTTCACGCGTACAGAACCCTCGACCCTTCTCCTCAAGCGCCGCCGCGTCCGCCCTCGGCTCCTCGCGTCGAGCCGCTGTTCCCGGGCGAGTTCGACTTCCCCGCCGACCGACTGTCCCTGACTCGCGCGGCCGCCGTTCCCTGATCGACTCCCATCCCGAACGCTGCCCTCGACTCCGCCGCCGTCCGCGAGGGTCTCCCCATTCACCTCGCCAACTCCCGCGAATCCCTGGGCCGGCCGCCCGCTGACCTAGCTCCGACTCAGCGGACACGGCCACTCTCTGAACCGGCACAGCAGACACAGGACACACCGCGAGGACACGACCAGGACTCGGCTCGCGTCAATTTGGCTTTCGGACACGCAGAATTCAGCGTTCATGGAGCCCTATTCAGGTACCATTTTCTTTCACCTCGCAACTCCATTTTCAATTCCGTCAGTTGCTATGCGTAGACTGTATAACCCTCTCGGTGCCCGTGCAACTCGCTCGATGCATCGCGTCCTGTGGTGATCGTACACCGCGATCCAAAAACAGGAAAGACTATGCCCTGTTCCACCCCGGAACTGAGTGTGCCCCACCAAACGGGATGACTTGGTCGCACGTGGTCTTTACCAAACGTGCGCGTCGTTGATACGGTCGTGTGGGATTTCGCAGAAGTCGATTCGGAGGTGCGTGCACCCCGGAATCAACGCGTATCCGCCGACGACACCCCGTATCCGACCTTTCTGGAACACGCTGTAACTTAGTGTACACATGTCGGATCGAGACGAAACTTGTGCCATCGGACTCGTAGCAATGCGCTGGTCCTGTGGGTCAAGTTTGGTCCGATTCTGAGAACGTTGACAAAATCGCGTATCGTGGGCCCCATAGGCTCCACTTGACGGGCGATTTTGTGATCGGCACATCAGAATCCAATTCTGGAAGTTCCGTTGGGATCGAATCAACATTCCTGACTTGTAGACACTGAGTTTGCAGAATTTGAGACCTTTGACCCTGACACGCTTTTCGGTGCAAAGTGGCCCACGTGTGGACCCCGCTTTGGCCCAAAAATGACCTTTTTGCCCCTGTGTCCAAATTGGACGTAAGGACAGACATTTCTAGCTATTTGGCATCTTCTGAGACTATTGGTGATGTTTATTACAGCTTTTGGAGTAGTACCTACCGGATCCACCTATACAGGGACAGTTGTTGGTCTTCGGACATCAGGCAAGTGTACCTTGCCAAACTTTGCAGTCTTTATATATATTTTTCCTTGCTTTATTATATTTCTGTGCATTCTCAACCTAGGACCGTGTGAAGTACTTTGCGTCCGATTATCAGTCGGGTGCCAACACTGTACGCAGTGTTGGGTACTGTCATCTAGAGATGGACATACGTGACACTCTATATTCTCGTACTTGTCTTACCAAGTACCCTATGACCCAGGACACTTGACACTATTCATGAGACATGATTTTCCCGAGATATTCGTGGTGATTCTGTATAGGATACAGGACATGGACATTATATGCTTAGATATAGTATGACTGGTTGCATTAGCTATGATCCCGCTTGACATGGACATGAGACGTTGTGGTCATGATATGCGTGGTTACATTGGGTGGGGAGAGACACACAGGCTACAGGCTGTTCCATATATATATACATCCACTATTATTGAGAGGTCGTAGACTCTCGGAGCAGAGCTAGACCCACTACCGGTTATTACCACTACCGGCTCCCCGACACAGAGCTTGTAGTGGCACAGCCTGAGTACTCGTGCTACTCTCACTTGCATTTTCACTTAGATGGTTACTTATTTGCCCTACTTATTCTATTTATTTTCTGCACTGTATTTATTTTGGCTTGAGCTTTCTTGTACCTTGCTATGTCCCCTGAGGACCTGGATCCGGATTATGTCCCCAGGATTTGAGGACGAGATCTATCCCGAGATATACGGGACCGGAGCAGGAGCTGAACCAAGATTTGTACCGCCATTCGAGGACGAGGTGTTAGCCGAGGACTTCTTCTGAGCATCCATGTTTCATGCTCAGTATTTATTATTTATTTCAGTCATTTACTCTTTGTTCTGTTGAACCATGTATTAGATATTTATCGGGTTGATCCCCGAAGTACTTTGTTGAGACTGATGGATGATTTACATTTCTTTATTTACTCTGTGGATCATGTTTATTTCTTGTGTGGATGAGATTAGTTGTGACATGATTGTCGTAGACTTGTTATTTTACAGCTTAAGTATGCCCTGGTGGATCCATTAAATTGGGTTGTCCATCGGTGCGTGCTGCTGGCCATTATCACGCGTCTGGTCCTACGGTGTTTTGGGACTGGGGCGTGACACACGCCCTTGTGAGGTGATGAATGTACCGATGAAAGAGGCAATATTCTGGGTCATCGACCTTGTCAGCCCTTTCAGGGTATCTGATGTTGGGTAGCCGAAGCCTGTTTTCCTTCATCAATATATTGAAGATTTCAATGATGTCATCCTCATTGAAGGAGAAAGTTCCATTTGAATTTCGGGCTTGCGATACCCGAGTCGTACGGTCCTCAGGGAAGATGGTCATAGTTGCATCATCTTCGGACACAAAGGGAATTTTACCCCCAGCTTTGTATGCTGCTCTGTTTGTCGAGGGAGACGACCCCCAGACATGTCGTTGCCTTTATCCACCGAAGATGACTTAGAAGGACCTGCCTCTGGTATTATAGGATCAGACTTTGGAGGTTTGGAGTTGTCACGACCCGCACCCGGTATAGGGGTACGAGAGCGTGGGTACGTCCAGCCTACGCCGCAGCATCGGCGGTAGAACGCTGTCTAGGTCACAGTAATACTATATAGCTAAACACCTGTCAATGATATCTATATCCATAAGGAGGTCAATATACATCTCACAATAATCTCATATGGTAACTCAATCACAACAACTATAAGGCACGATAAAAGATAAAAGGAAATGACATAGTTAAACACCATATCTCAAACATAAAGATAACTCACAGTCTAGCTGTCCAACACAAGTCTCCAATTAAACTTAACATAAGTCTAAACATAAACTGAATTAACCTCCATAAATCTCAAACATAAATAAACACTATCTAGATAGCTGTAGGCAATGCCTCATCTACGGGCATAGTCTGCTTCTATACCTGGTCCGTAGTGCGTGGTACAAAAATCCTCAAGGTTCACTGGAAAAATATCCAGTCAGGATTGGAACGAAATACACCTCTAACAGCAGTTCCACATATATTGACAAAAACTATAATACAGTGTAAAGAAATACAAGACAGAAATAAAATACAGGCAATGAGAAATACTGGAATAAAGTACTGGAACATCATCATCAATATGCATCTGACAAGGAATAGAACTACAAGTGTACGCAAGTACAAAGAACTGGTATGTAAATGTGTATAAGAACAATAACTATAACATGTAGAGATGCTAGATCAATGTACTAGAAATGCATGTCAAGAATATCTAACTAAGTGTGTGAAACATCAATATATCATGTGATCGTCTTGGGACTATATGACTCATTACATTGATTAGCAATTGTCACGCCCCGGTTCCATGGATAAAGAACCGAGACACGTGGCAATGGCCAGCAGTGTACTTCGGCGGGCATTCCCATCTAATGGGCCCGTCGGAATACACTTAAGCTGTAAAGTATAATAAACAATCCATCACATAACTCAAGTAAACTCAATCTAAATCTCATCCACAGGCAGCAATATAAGAGCACAATAGAAGTAAATACAACGACTAATGTGCAGGAAAGAAATATCCAAATAAGTATCGAGTACAAATACTAGAGTAGTCACACGGGGACAAACCCGCTAGCACAAATATACTGGAATGAAAGTAAGCAATAAGATAACTTGGGACGGCAGCAGGTAACTAGGTAAAGAAACTGTTCCAAGGAAAGAGTCACTACCAGCGATCAGGCGAAGTCCTCAGGAATGACCTCGTCCTCGGCAGTGAGTACAGCTGCTGGATAGATGCCCGGTCCGTACTCCTCCGGATAATCCTCGTGACCTACACCTGGAAGAGAACCAGGTCCTCAGAGGGACGTAACAAGGTACAGAAAACAACATACCCGGTAAACAGATAGTACAAGTGCAACAACAGGGTAAACTAGTACAACCAAACAAGTGTGACACAGTTTAAAGACAACGTTCGACGCATGGGCCGTCCAAAATAAAACCGTAGCTCCGGACACGGAAATACACGTCACGTACCGCAGCTCCGGGCAAAGAGTCACATGGGTGAAACAGCTACACTAGATACAGGTATCACTACAAAATACTACATATATATAAGCGCGTGCAGAGTAGCCCAAACGTCTAGTAACTGTCTTCCCCTTCCCAAGCGGTCAACAATTGTGCGTTGAACCTGAACCTCTAACTACAGTCTTGACACGAGGAAATAACTCAACAGAAGCGACCCTAAGGTCATCCCAGTCTCTGGTCATGATGTCAGTATCAGGATACAGGAATCTGGCACGATCACAGTGTATGAGTGTGTCCTGGGGTATCGATGTACTCAGGTACGTGCATCGAGGTGCTATGAAGCATCTAGTAAATATTCTAAGACGTTAAGTCGAATGTCAACACCCGATTGTGAACCGGACACGGAGTATCGAACATCAACGTAAATACGCGCACAATATACAATAAGAATAACAATATCTGTAAACTGAAATACAGGATGGCAAGGTACACTTGCCTGCGCGAGGCTGCTGATGACGGGGTCCCGGTACTGCATCCAGGTCCTCAGATCCCGCAGTACCTAGAGATGAGATACAAACCAATAATTAATAATCTATTCTACGACAAGCAGGGTTGCGTCACTCATCTACACCTAAACTCAGTCTCCAACTCAAATAGTTACTACCAATATCACAGTCCTCAATTTCTGATCCTTGATCTGAATAATACCTATCTCCAAATTATTTGCCCATACAATATCATCAAATATTAGCTCTACAGCTCTACAAATAACCACTGTTTTGTTATCACTGCATCTTTTTACTACCATTTAACCTGTTCCTCAATTAACCGTCAATTGCTTGGAACAATCAAATCAGCCCCTAAAACTTGATACACACATAACCCTCATTTATCCATATCCTCGCCAACCATATATAACCTAAATTAAACCTAAATATCAACCCTGCAGTTAACCATCAATTCCCTATTATGACATGTAAAACAACTCCTTAAACAAACGTTATTAAACACAGGGTTCATTGTCTTACTACACTACCTAAACACTAAATTATATTAAACCTCATTAAACCAACCCCAAGTCATTTAAAATCCACATTCCATTATTCCTCATTTGCCTTAACCATTGTTAACCCTAGTCATAAAGTTCAAGTACTACACTAGCCATATGTATCAATATGATATACACAACCCTAGCTAGTATTCTCATCTCCATATATATAAATAATAACTCATTAAATACGATATTAAAAATCTGGAATTAAAACAAGAAAGGGGGAGATTCGACCTCGACGAGATTGTCGACGCCGGAGCACGGCAGGTCGGGGGACACACAGGTCGTTCGGGTCGGCGAGGAAGGGAGTCTGTTCGGAGCGGGGGTCTGTCCGGAGCGGGGGTCTGTCCGGAGCGGGGGAGAGAGCTCTCAGTCGGTCGGGGGATGGAGCTCTCACTCGGTCGGGGGATGGAGCTCTCAGCCGGTCGGGGGGATGGAGCTCTCAGCCGGTCGGGGTTCGCAGTCGGAGTGTGGGGGGACTTGTTGTCCGGCGGGCAGTCACACAGGCCGGAGCCGCTGCCGAGGAGTTCCCGTGGCTGCTGGACGAGCACAGGCCGCGGGGAGGGACGTCCACAGCGCCGGAGGGTGGCGCCTCCTGGCCGGAGGTGAGGAAATACAGTGGCTGGAGGTGGACTATGGGGAGTAGTGGAGGAGGAAGAAGAGTCTAAGGAAGAAGAAGAAAATAATTGAGGGAGAAGAAACTTGGAGTTTCCTTTGCATGAAAGAATTAAATGGAGGAGGAGAGAGAGATTTTATTGGGATTAGGGTCGGTAGGTTTTTGGTTGAGGGTGGGGTGAGGAGCTACTTTATAGGGGAGTGTGTGGAGGAGATGGGTGGTTGGGATCAATCCATTTAAAATGGATGGATGGGATTAAACATGAAGAGGAGAAGGTTTCTTCATGAGGGTGAATCAGTGGGTGAGAATGGGACCCTATTTTGGGACCCTCTCAATTGTTCATGGCCAATAGGGTGGTGCCATACAATTCAATAATTGCAACTTAGCCCCGTAAATTTGGGAAATTACATGGACACATAAAATGACACAAAAATTACGAAAAAAATATATTTAGAAATTTCCATGGTGAGAGGGTGTTGTGCGTTAGGCACGGGTTTAATTAGGAAGACATTTGGATTAATTTAAGGATTGAAATGGGATTTACAAAGTCAGTATCCCAGATTTAAATAGAAATAAAGCATCCCGCGAATTTAATTTAATTGGGGCACTTGGGGTCAAAATCTGGAAATGACGCAAAGGCCAAAAATGGTGGGGGCTTAGAGTCAGTCTTGGACCCTTTTGTTGGTCCGGCTCAACGGGTTAAGTTGGTATCCCAAAATATAGGGTAACGACACAGGTGTCCGACACGGAATTAAATGTGGGTTACGATTTTTGAAATGTTGCGCAATTAATTTAGAGCACATAAAAATTTATTTTAAAAGACGAAAAAGTCCAGTGCCGAATTTGGCGGGTCAGGTCAGAAGTGCAATAATTGAACGAAATTTATGGGCTGATATTGGGCTCCGAAAAATCAAAAAATGATGGGACGCGTCAAGGATTTTAATTAGTTGAATTAAATACCAGATAAATTATCTCTAAGCTAAACCTCAACATCTGCTATCAAAATTTTTCCAAAACCACTCTAACTTTCTACAGAATAAATCGAGGGGTTTTACAGCGATCATCCCCAACAAGTCAAGCTAACCAGATGTAACAGCGATGAGGCATATAAGGGTAAGGCTGCACCGACGTGAGATATGGGTGAGCTAATGCTGCATGTAAGTTGGGTATGATCACATAAACTACTAATATTTTCCCGTTTCCCCAGCTAGCACGATGGATTCCAATCACGACTCCTCGTGATAGGTCTCAATGATGCTAACTCGTATAAACAACAGTGTCAGAGTCATGTATGCTATACAACAAGAATTATAGAGATAATCAACATAATGGAAACTGTCAGAGAATGTACTCGCCTGTGGTCCTTAGCTGGCAATACCAATATCCGAGTTCCAAGGTACCGTCTGAGTGATCCAACAGTCCTATAGATATATCATAAACACAATACTGCATCAGACATTACACTAATACACAATCAACACAATGATCAAGGACTATACTAGGGGGTCACGTCTGTAGTTGCTGTGCATAACAGACAGTCAATGGTACGGTTCCGCCAGTATGTCAGTGTACATATGGCAGTCTACTATCATGCTACATGGTCACAGGTAGATGTATCTACAGGGTATCCGTGGTCACAATCAAGACATCTCGGGCATATGATACATAGGACTTAATATGAACTAATCTCTCATCATACTAATTAATTACACTTATAATAGATATGTATATATGTATTAAACTAATTGAGCATTATACGGTTCATAGGCATCTGCATTAATATTCATTAATTATGATTATAATACACGTATTTATATACTAGGGAATACCTATACACTACTTATACGTATGTATATAGATATTAGCTGGGAACATATTATATATATACCAATATACCAATAAGCATGCAAATATGTATATACATACGTCCTTATAGTTATATATATTATCACAGGAAATGACGGGAACGTGAACATGAGCGAACATGCACGCGGCACGATGATGAGGACGATGATGTCAACGATCAGGGGGGTGGCCGGTCGATTGTAGCGGTGTTCGGGGTCGACTGAAGTGGTGTTGGCGAGCGGCGAGGGTACTCGGCGTCGACAGCAGCAGGTCACGACGGCTCCAGGCGAACGCAGTCGGGCTTGGTTCAGCCCGGCGAGTTCGACGCGGCTCCGGGCGGTCGGGGCTTGGTTCAGCGTTTAGCGGGTTCGACACAGCGTTCAGGCGGGTTCGACGCAACGTTCAGGCGGTTAGACGCAGCGTTCAGGCGGGGCAGCGTCTAGGCGGGCAGCATTTAGCGCTCGGTGGAAGCGGGTCCTGCGCTCGGGGACAGCGGGTTCGACGCTCGGGGACAGCGCTCGGGGGTCCGGCGCTCGGGGACAGCGGGTTGTTCGGCGCTCGGGGGTCCAACGAGGAACAGTAAAGTCGGGGGGGGGGGTTGAGATTGTCGGCTGGTGTATTAGGTTTTGGTTGAGAAAGAAATAGGGAAGCAATACTTATGTATATATATGTAATCATAGTAGACTTTGGGTTGACCTAGAATTAGGTCTGGTCAAGGCCTTCTTTTGATTGGGCTTTCTCATGGGTATTACAATGGTTGGAATTTTAATTAATAAAGAAATTGCTAGAATGCTTTAGTTAGATGGTCTGAGGCCATGGTTCAGGGAAATTGATGTTGTATTACACACTTCCAAGAATTTATGGAATTTACACCTAAAGGAGAATTCGGGTTTATTTACGTATCGTCCAACGGAATGGATACCTCAATGTACTCTTGCACCAAGGTGTCTAAACAATGAAAAGTTGTACAAGTTCGACTTATGAATCAATTTAATAAAAGTGAATGCAAGTGGTGTTCTAAAATTCAAAACGACGGTAAGGTGCAACAAAATAAAATCACAAAAATTAAGAATAATCAATTATCATGCAGTCATTTTACTCATAAATTACGAAAAGACGAAAATACCCCTAATCCAAAAAGTGGGGGTGACAAGTCTACCCTCCTTAAAGAATTTCGTCCTCGAAATTTAAAATAACTATCACAAGAATCAAGCAATCGATTAATGAATTATACCTCAAGTCTCGAAGAGATATGGATACCGCTCGCGCATTTCGTCCTCTCTCTCCCAAGTTGATTCTCCTGGAGAGTGATTTCTCCATGCAACATGAACCAAGGGAATAGTTTGGTTCCGCAATATCTTCTCTCTACGATCCAAGATCTCCACCGGTTGTTCAGGATAGCTGAGTGTCGGTCCAACTTCGATCTCCGAGTGATATAATACGTGACTAGGATCTGCCACCTACCGTCTCAGCTGTGACACGTGGAACACGTTATACACTCCATCTAGAGCAGGCGGCAAGTCTAGTCTATAGGCCACTGCACCGACCCTTGCAAGAACACTGAAGGGCCCGATATATCGTGGACTAAGCTTTCCTCCTCTGCCGAAATGAATCGTGCCCCGTATTGGAGAAATTCGTAGGAGTACCAAATTGCCAACCTAGAACAAAGATCTTAACACGCAACCTAAACAAAGCAATCACAAACCAAACAAAACAAATCAAAACAATACCTGAAACTCTAGGGGTCTACGGTGGCTATCTGCCAAATGCCGCTGTCTGTCCTGCGCCACTCGCAGTCTGTCTCTGATAAGTTTTACCTTTTCTGCTGCATCCACGACCATTTCTGGTCCTAACAAGGCTCTTTCTCCAACATCATCCCAAGATAAAGGGGTACGACACCTCCGTCCATATAAAGCCTCGAATGGTGACATCTCAATGCTGGCCTGGTAGCTATTATTGTAAGCAAAGTCTACCAAGTGTAAATGATCCTCCCAAGAACCTCCGAGATCCAATACGCAAGTGCGTAGCATATCTTCAAGAGTCTGAATAGTCCTTTCAGACTGCCCGTCTGTCTGAGGGTGATATGCGGTACTGAACTTGAGCTGAGTGCCCAAGCTAGACTGCAGGCTCCTCCAGAAATGGGAAGTGAAACGACTATCCCGATCTGAGACAATACTCACAGGAACTCCATGTAATCTGACAATCTGCTGTACGTACATCTCTGCTAGCTTCTCCGTCGAAGTACCCACTTTAAAAGGAAAGAAGTGGGCTGATTTGGTCAACCTATCCATGATGATCCAAATTGCGTCCTTTCCTCCTGGAGAACGAGGAAGTCCCGAAACGAAGTCCATAGTCACGTGCTCCCACTTCCATTCTGGAATGGGTAAAGGTTGAAGCAATCCCCCTGGCCTCTATCGATCTGCTTTCACTTGTTGGCACACTAAACATCGGGATACGAAGCGTGCTACTTCACGCTTCATACTATACCACCATACATGCTTCCTCAAATCTCGATACATCTTGTTGGCTCCGGGATGCATCGAGTACTGAGAGCGGTGTGCCTCTTGTAAAACTTTTTCGCGCAGCTCTCCACTTGGCACACACATCCTCGTGCCATGTCGTAAGGATCCATCATCCGCAATAGTAAAATCGTCTATCAATCCTGCCTGAACTTGTGCCCTAATATTCCTTAGAGTCTCATCATCATA
Source organism: Iris macrosiphon (assembly GCA_036927795.1). Taxonomy (NCBI): domain Eukaryota; kingdom Viridiplantae; phylum Streptophyta; class Magnoliopsida; order Asparagales; family Iridaceae; genus Iris; species Iris macrosiphon. Next base: position 201,512,082 of record JAYESA010000008.1, read on the forward strand.
CTGTGCAGCTCTAATTTTGTCTATCAGATCTGATTGAATCTGCAGTCCCCATATCTGAATCTCAGCTCCTGGAACTAATACCTCAATTTCTAAGCTTTCAAGATCAGCTAATAAGTGTCTATCCGAAGTCAAGCACATAGCCATTGGATACCTGCTCAAGGCATCCGCGACTACGTTGGGTTTTCCTGGATGATACTGTAATGAGATATCAAAGTCTTTCATCAATTCTAACCACCTTCTCTGTCTCATATTCAACTCCTTCTGTGTAAACACGTACTTTAAGCTCTTGTGGTCTGTGAAGATCTCCACACGCTCTCCGTACAGATAGTGCTTCCACAGCTTTAGGGCAAAGATAACTGCCGCTAACTCCAAATCGTGAGTGGGGTAGTTCTTTTCATGAGGGCATAATTGTCTTGAAGCATAGGCAATTACTTTCCCGTGTTGTTGAAGAACGCATCCCAACCCTTTTCCTGAAGCATCACTATAGATAGTGAATCCACCTGTCCCTGATGGCAACGTCAAAACTGGTGCTGTCGTCAATCTCCTCTTCAGCTCATCGAATGCGACTTGACATTCTTCTATCCAGACAAATTCCACATCCTTCTTGGTCAGCCTAGTCATTGGCTCTGCAATCTTGGAGAAGTCTTATATAAATCTTCTGTAGTATCCTGCTAGTCCGAGAAAGCTCCTGATTTCAGCTACCGTACTGGGGGTAGCCCATGACTTCACTGCCTCTATCTTCTTTGGGTTAACTGAAATTCTGTCACCCGTTACCATGTGTCCAAGAAATTCAACCTTTTCAAGAAAGAACTCACACTTTGAAAGCTTCCCGTATAATTTCTCTTTCCTGAGAGTTTCTAAGACTATTCTCAAGTGCTCTTCATGCTCTTCTGGGGTTTTTGAATATACTAGAATGTCGTCAATAAACACCACTATGAACTTGTCAAGGTACTGGTGGAACACCTTGTTCATCAAGTTCATAAATACAGCTGGTGCATTGGTTAAACCAAACGGCATTACTGTAAATTCAAACTGGCCATATCTGGTTCGAAAGGCGGTCTTCGGTATGTCTTCTTTCTTCACTTTCACCTGGTGATAGCCTAACCTCAAGTCTATTTTTGGAAATACCTTCGCTCCGCTCAATTGATCGAAAAGATCATCTATCCTCGGCAGCGGGTATTTGTTTTTGATAGTGAGGTTATTCAAAGCTCTATAATCGATACACATACGTACCGTGCCATCCTTCTTTGGTACAAATAATACCGGTGCTCCCCATAGCGATGAACTGGATCTAATAAAACCTTTGTCTTGCAGCTCCTCAACTTGTTTCTTTAGTTCTACCAATTCGTTGTTGTTAACTCTATAGACATGTTGTGAAATAGGCTCTGCTCCTGGTATCAAGTCTATAGAGAACTCAACATCTCTGTCTGGTGGCAAACCTGGCAACTCCTCTGGAAATACATCCAGGAATTTTGCTATAAGTGGATGCGGTATCTCTTCTTCTTCCACCCTGGCTCCGCAAAAAGTGCCTCTGCTCCGCTCCTCTGCTCCTCTGGAAATCTCAAACTCTGGCTCTCCTGGTGGTCGAAATACTACTCTTCCTCCGTGGCAATCTATAGAAGCATGGTGTTTACTTAACCAGTCCATTCCGAGTACAATATCGTATTCCAGAAGTAGCATGACGAGTAAACTCACGCTCAACTCTCGGCCTTCCAACGACACTCTCCGATCCTTGCAACAATCACGGACTAGGATAATGCCTCCTCCTGTCATGATCTTGCAAGTCCTATCTAATGGTTCCATTTCTAAATGATGCTTAACGACATAAGATACAGATACGAAACTATAGAAAGCGCCAGAATCAAATAATGCAAGTGCTGGAATAGAATTGAGCAAAACTGAACCTGAAATCACGTCTCCAGCTGGCTCGGCCTCCTCGGTGGTCATGACGTAAGCTCGTCCTTGTGGTGCTCCTCTCTGTTGTTGCTGCTGCTGAGCAAACCTCTCCTGCTTTGATGGAAGTGGAGGTCCTCTCTGCTGACCTTCTGGTGCAATAGGTGCTATGGCTGGTCCTCTCTGAGCTGCTCCTCCTCCTTGGCGAGTATGAATAGCTGGGCAGTCCCTCAGCTGATGTGCTGCTGATCCACACGATAAGAAAGTGCCCAACATTTTTCTACAGATGTCTCTCGTATGTCCCATCTTTCCGCAATACGAACATGTGGCAACGAGTTGATTATGTCTTTGTGGTAGCTGTTGTTGAGCATGTCCTCGAACTAGTGCCTGTTGCTGGTGTTGTTGCTAGTGTTGCTGCTGGTGTTGTTGCTAGTATTGCTGCTGGTACGACCTATGTTGTTGTTGAAAGTATGGGCGCTTGGCTGGTCCTGTGTTACCTCATGTTGCTCCAGATGTATCGCGTCCTCTCTTGGGCCTGAGGTCCAAGTCGTCTTCAGTAATCTGGGCATCCATCAGAATACTCTCAAATGTAGCAGTACGTCGTCCCAAAGTACGAGACTTGATCTCCCTATTTAATCCCTTCCTAAATTTCTGAGCTCTGTCTCCTGGGTCTCGAACCATCGATGGCGCAAATCGACTCAATCTACAAAACTCTGCAGCATATTCGTCGACTGACATGCCTCCTTGGACTAAGTCATGAAACTGGCTTTCTAATGCTCCCAAGGCTACGTCAGGAAAGAATTTCTCTTTGAAGAGTTCCTTAAAGTCCTCCCAAGTAAGTCCTTCAGCGGCGAGTCTCGGCTCTGTACGATACCACGTCAGTGCGATATCAAACATCTGACTGCCAGCGGCCTCTATCTGAAGAATCTCTGGAATCTGTGATAAGCGCAGATTCCTCTCTATGTCTTCTAACCATTCGTTAGCATATAATATTCCTTCTGTGCCTTTGAACTCTCGAGGCATCATCCTCTTAAAGTCCACTATGGTACCGGGCCTCTGTTGTTGTTGACCTTGATGTTGCGGTTGTCGTGCTACTCTCTCCACAGCCTGGAGAGTCACCTGATGAGCATTCTCCATGCTCTCTCTCATCAGTTCGGTCTGCGCCTGGTGTGCTTCTGCTTGCATTCTCTGAGCCTCATCTTGAACACGCTGAGCCTCTACTGTTACTCTCTGGGCCTCTAGCATGCCCTGCATCAGTGCGAACATCTGTGCCCCGTCAGTGGGCACTCCTCCGGGAATCGGTGTCGGTGGTAGTGGAAGGTTGTCTGTCATAGCTGGGGCAATCCTCTGTATAGGTGGAGAAGGAATCCCGTTAGTTGCAGACACTCCCACACGAACAGGAGATATAGGAGAATCTCCAGGTATCTGTTCGTCAGGTTTAGAGGTGGCAGTCCTCTCTGTATTGGCTGCTCCCATTCTCATGGATCTAGTATTCGGCGACATCCTGAATACAGATCAAGGAATCAATTAAGGTGATAGATATGATATTATCAAGGAAGGACACTAAAGTGCTAAAGGAAGCAATCCATTAGAATAGCAATATGAAGTTCAGAATTTCCTAGTGTGATTGAGCATATTCTCATCCTAGTATCCTATTTCCTATATCCTAGCACAGGCTCGCAGCAGTACAACTAAGTTGTCGCATTACCACGATATCGCATAACTTGCGAAACTAGACCTGTATGGGCCACCACTAAAAACGTGTCACGACCCGCACCCGGTATAGGGGCACGAGAGCGTGGGTACGTCCAGCCTATGCCACAGCATCGGCGGTAGAACGCTGTCTAGGTCACAGTAATACTATATAGCTAAACACCTGTCAATAATATCCATCTCCATAAGGAGGTCAATATACATCTCACAATAATCTCATATGGTAACTCAATCACAACAACTATAAGGCACGATAAAAGATAAAAGGAAATGACATAGTTAAACACCATGTCTCAAACATAAAGATAACTCACAGTCTAGCTGTCCAACACAAGTCTCCAATTAAACTTAACATAAGTCTAAACATAAACTGAATTAACCTCCATAAGTCTCAAACATAAATAAATACTATCTAGATAGCTGTAGGCAATGCCTCATCTAGGGACATGGTCTCCTCTAGGATCTCTGGTGCATAGTCTGCTTCTATACCTGGTCCGTAGTGCGTGGTACAGAAATCCTCAAGGTTCTCTGAAAAAATATCCAATCAGGATTGGAACGAAATACACCTCTAACAGCAGTTCCACATATATTGACAAAAACTATAATACAGTGTAAAGAAATACAAGACAGAAATAAAATACTGGCAATGAGAAATACTGGAATAAAGTACTGGAACATCATCATCAATATGCATCTGACAAGGAATAGAACTACAAGTGTACGCAATTACAAAGAACTGGTATGTAAGTGTGTATAAGAACAATAACTAGAACATGTAGAGATGCTAGATCAATGTACTAGAAATGCATGTCAAGAATATCTAACTAAGTGTGTGAAACATCAGTATATCATGTGATCGGCTTGGGACTATATGACTCATTACATTGATTAGCGATCATCCCCAACAAGTCAGGCTAACCAGATGTAACAGCGATGAGGCATGTAAGGGTAAGGCTGCACCGACGTGAGATGTGGGTGAGCTAATGCTGCATATAAGTTGGGTATGATCACATAAGCTACTAATATTTCCCTGTTTCCCCAGCTAGCACGATGGATTCCAATCATGACTCCTCGTGACAGGTCTCAATGATGCTAACTCGTGTAAACAACAGTGTCAGAGTCATGTACGCTATACAACAAGAATTATAGAGATAATTAACATAATAGAAACTGTCAGAGAATGTACTCGCCTGTGGTCCTTAGCTGGCAATACCAATATCCGGGTTCCAAGGTACCGTCTGAGTGATCCAACAGTCCTATAGATATATCATAAATACAATACTGCATCAGACATTACACTAATACACAATCAACACAATGATCAAGGACTATACTAGGGGGTTACGTCTGTAGTTGCTGTGCATAACAGACAGTCAATGGTACGGTTCCGCCAGTACGTCAGTGTACATATGGCAGTCTACTATCATGCTACATGGTCACAGGTAGATGTATCTACGGGGTATCCGTGGTCACAATCAAGACATCTCGGGCATATGATACATAGGACTTAATATGAACTAATCTCTCATCATACTAATTAATTACACTTATAATAGATATGTATATATGTATTAAACTAATTGAGCATTATACGGTTCATAGGCATCTGCATTAATATTCATTAATTATGATTATAATACACGTATTTATATACTAGGGAATACCTATACACTACTTATACGTATGTATATAGATATTAGCTAGGAACATATTATATATATACCAATATACCAATACGCAAGCAAATACGTATATACATACGTCCTTATAGTTATATATATTATCACAGGAAATGACTGGAACATGGACAGGAGCGAACCTGCACACGGCACGATGATGAGGACGATGATGTCAACGATCAGGGGGTGGCCGGTCGATTGCAGCGGTGTTCGGGGTCGACTGAAGTGGTGTTGACGAGCGGCGGGGTACTAGGCGTCGACAGCAGCAGGTCGCGACGGCTCCAGGCGAACGCAGTCGGGCTTGGTTCAGCGCGGCGAGTTCGACGCGGCTCCGGGCGGTCGGGGCTTGGTTCAGCGTTCAGCGGGTTCGACGCAGCGTTCAGGCGGGTTCGACGCAGCGTTCAGGCGGGTTCGACGCAGCGTTCAGGCGGGGCAGCGTCCAGGCGGGCAGCGTTCAGCGCTCGGTGGCAGCGGGTCCTGCGCTCGGAGACAGCGGGTTCGACGCTCGGGGACAGCGCTCGGGGGTCCGGCGCTCGGGGACAGCGGGTTGTTCGGCGCTC
>JAYESA010000008.1:201522926-201532020 GCA_036927795.1 Iris macrosiphon
TTGTTTCATACTTTATTTCCTTCACCTTGCTACTTACTACAACTGTTTTATAGTTTTTATCATTTAACTGGAACTGCTGTTAGAGGTGTACTTGCTCCAGTACTGACTGGACTTATTTTTCTAGAGTATCCAGAGGATTGGTGTCCAACATTTTATGGACCTCAGCCTGTCGATGGTGCAGACAGGGACCCTCTAGTTTAGGAGTAATTTTCGGGTTGGTAGCCGGGATCACTAGGACCTATTGTTGTTTTGATTAGCTTTTAGTACCGGATTTGTCTCCGGTTTTGGATTGAGACCTTGTATTGTATATGATTCAGGATGTATTATTATTATTATTGATGTTGTGGTATTTTAGCAGCAGTTGTTTAGACTTTGGTGTTATTAGATTTTTGTGTTATCTTATCGTGCATAGATTCGTGATAGAGTACATTGTGATTATCATTATGATATTACTCCTCCGTTTGGAGTTGAGATCTTGACAGGTTTATATTGATTGCGTGAGATCGTTAGCTAGATAGTTGACCTAGACATCGTTCTACCGTCGATGCTACGGCGTAGGCTGGACGTACCCATGACTAATGCCCGATTTTTTGGGTGTGGGTCGTGAAATATTTTTGGTGGCGGCCCCATACAGGTCTCGATTCGCAATTAGTGCGATGTCGTGGTGGTACAATAATTTAGTTGTACTGTTACGAGCCTGCTATTGGATCTAGGATCTAGAATGAGAGTGTACTCAATCACGACTAGGAACAATTTCAATCAAATTATTCTAAAATTTGCTTCTTTTAAAATATTACTGTCCTTCTTTGATGATATCGTATCTTACACTGTATTGACTTCTTTTGATCTGTGTTCAGGATGCCTCCGAAGACACGATCTCATCATACCGTTCCAGCAGTTGCTACTGAGAGGTCTACTACCTCTCGTCCAGCTCGTATTCAGGCAGCTGCTACCGCTCCACTCACCACTCCTGCGGTCGAGGGAGCATCTGTTTCTCTCGGGGATCCTCCTCCACTTGTCGATCCGAGGACTACCCCAGTCATTCTGGTGGTTCCTCCACCACTTCCTGCACTAGTAGATGCCGCGCAGTTGTTTGCGTTCTTCAGAGAGATGATGGACGCGCAGCATCGTCCGGTGGATGTGATGAGGCTGGACATTGAGAACGCCCACCAGGTGGCCATGACGGCAGTGGAAAGAGTGGCACAGATTCAGCCACAGGCAGATCAGATTCAGCGCCCGAGGTCGGGCAGCATCATTGACTTCCAAATGATGTGGCCCAAGGAGTTTCGGGGTACAGAAGGGATCCTGTACGCAGATGACTGGATAGAGCAGATTGAGGGGATCTTCAGGCTGGCACAGATTCCAGACAGCATGCAGATAGAGGCAGCGGGCAGTCAGATGTTCGACCTTGCTTTGACGTGGTATCGCACTGATACAAGGATCGCGGCACCAGGGCTTACTTGAGAGGCTTTCAAGAGAATTTTTAAGGAGAAGTTTTTCCCAGATGTGGTGCTCAGTGCTTTGGAGATCCAGTTCGAGGCACTCGTCCAGGGGATCATGCTAGTGGACGAGTACGCAGCGGAGTTCTGCCGTCTGGGCAGATTCGTGGAGGGCTTGAGTGAGGCAGCAAAGGTGATGAAGTTTCGCAAAGGCATGGTCATGGCGGTCAAGTCTTTGACTAGGAGCGACCGTGAGGCGACTTTCGAGCAGATAGTAAAAGATGCTCAGAGAGCAGAGGATGACTTGGAGCTCAAGACCAAGAGAGGCAGGGATGATTCAGGTAGTGCGAGTGGCAGTGCGGGACCAGCTAAGCGTGTAAACTCCCTCGACCAGATTTCAGTAATTTAGGATTATTTTTAGCTAATTAGAATTATTGTAACTTTTTAAAATTTATTTTATTTACATATCCTATTGATTGTGCACCTGTACCTCACACAATTAATTAGAGCATTACACTAGCTGTATTTCCCCAAAAAAATTCACATACCGGCCCTAGACATATTTTTCTGAATTTTGTGCAACTCCCAGATGCTTTATTTTGAGCCTCGTTTGAGACGCACAAATATCGTTACAAAAGTCCGTATTTATTTCCTATATAATTTCCTACTCTTTACCCATCTCTGTACCCCTAGGGATTTGATGCCAAACATGCACCTATTTTGCCCAAACAAAAATACGATATTATTCTACTTGAAATATACTAAAATTAGTATATTGACACCGTAGAAAAATTATGACCCTACCTGCCTCTAAATAATTAGTGAACACCGTGCGCAGTATTTATTAATTAATAAATACGGTGACCCGTATCACCCAAAGAACCAGACCCTGCCCAGGTTCACCCCCACACTCCCCAAGGCACTCCCCCAGCTTTCCCCCTCAATTCTGTAAATTTTAGTATTTTTAGGAACCAGGTGATTTTCCAGAAAAATTGCATAATTACGCAAAATACCAATTTTAGGACTTGTTTGCAAATTAGTAAATTTAAGGGGTTTTTATGCAAAATTTCATGTGAGCTGGCATCACCTCATTGGCTAGTTAATCTAGATCCTACATGTGGCATGGGATCCACAAAATATCCTGTTAATATCAGCCAAGATATTTAAAAACCCTAAATACCCTAAATACCCCTAAACTTCCTCCTATTTACACCCTATGCCATTGTCCTAACCCTATTTAAATCCGAGCACCCCCCTCATTCCGACCTCATCCCACACCGACCACGGCCACCCTCCGCCCATCGGACCACCGCCGAACTCTTCGCCCTTCCCCCAGCCACCCCCCAGCCAACGGCAACCCCCTCCGGCCACCTCCTCCGCCGCCCTGAGCCTCCACAGCACCAACCCGCCACCAACACCACAGCACCACCACCACTCCCGACCTCCCCCACCACCGCCTACGGCCGCCTCTGACCACTGCCACCACCCCCACTCGCCTCGCCCCGACCCCCTCTACCGGACCACCACCTTCCCACCGCCCCACGACCACCCCTCCGGCCGCCCTCACCCCCGCAGCACCTCCAACCCCCTAACCCTAACAGCCACCCCCTCCACTCCGATCATCTCCAGCCACCACCACCGCCACCGTAGACCCCCGCCACCACCACCAACCTCTCCGCCTCGACCCCCTCCGTCGAACCCCCACCCTGCACTGCCGCCTCCGTTGCTGCAGCCGTCGCCACAGCTGCTGCTGCTGTTGCTGTCAGCAACTGTTGCTGCTGCTGCCCCTCCGGCCAGCCACCGCCACCTCCGTCGCCGTCCTCCTGCCGGCGATAAGCCAAGGGTCCCCCCTGTCAGATAGGTATACCCCCCCCCCACCATCTCTGTACGTATATACCTATAAAACATATATGTATGTATGTATATATGTATATATATGTAGATTTATATATATATGATTATATATATTACTGTATATATACAGTATATTTATACTGTATATGTATATTATTATTATATATTATAATATGTATACTTTATGTATATTTATATATATATATTTATATATAACATATTATGTATATGTTATATATATATTATGTGTAATAATTATTATATGTATAGTATGTATATATATATATAAATATATATATGCATATGTACTATGCATCTTTATTATTTATATGCATTTATTTGTTTTATTTATATATATGATATAATATATATAAGTATATATATTATATTACTATATATATAAATACCAGTGTTTATATATATACTACTACTATATTATATAATACTGGATATACAGTATTTATATACGTATTTCCATTTCTGTACTTTTCTTTTCTTTTAATTATATATATATATATATATATATATATATATATATATATATATATATATATATATCTATGTATATATATATTATCTATACTATAATACTGGCTATACAGTATATATATATATATATATATATACATATATATATATATATATATATATATATATATATATATATATATATATATATATATATATATATATATATATATATATATATTTACATTCTATGCACTATCTTTCTTTTAATTCTATATATATATATATATATATATATATATATATATATATATATATATATATATATATATATATATATATATATGTATATATATCTATGTATATATATATATATGTATATATATCTATGTATATATATATTATCTATAATGTCATATATATTATATACTATAATACTGGATAATACAGTATATATATATATATATATATATATATATATATATATATATATATATATATATATATATATATATATATATATATATATATATATATATATATATATATATATATATATATATATATATATATATACATTCTGCACTTGTCCTTCCCTTTTAATTATATATATATATATTATATATATATGTACTATCTATATATACCTATATTTATATTATATATCTAAGATAATACTGGATATACAGTATATAACTTTCCTGCATTTCTTCTTTTCTTTTATATATATATGTGTATATGTTAATATATGTATCTATATATATATCTATCTATATACTATTAGTATACATAAATATATATGTATATATAAATAATCTATATATATATATATATATATATATATATATATATATATATATATATATATATATATATATATATATATATATATATATATATATTGTCTTATATGTATATATTTACATAAGTACATATATACTTTGATATTATACCCATGATATTTACAAGCCCTGTAATGTCTTAAAACAGAAAACATCTCCAGCACAGCCAGTGACCCCCTGTCACAAGAACCCTCAAACTTGACTGTGAGATCAGGTTTTCAACACAATCAAGGAGTAGGCAAGTATACCTTGCCAAGTTTACTGTTTAAATTTAAAATATTGTTATATTTTCTTGTTCCTGAATCTCATATGACTATGTGTACTTAAGATTCCTCGGGTACAGTCGACAGATACGTTGACACTTAGTATAATTAACTTAGTCTTTACAGACTTACCAAACAACTGTGAGGGTATCCTAATATCCTCCTAGACCCTGTCACGAGAACACGCAACAAGGTTATAATACATATTGGGATGCGAGCTGCGTATTTGGTTAGCTACCAGTACGTGTGACCTGCATCACGGCGTAGCATAAAATCAGGAAAAGTACGACTTGACATTTAGTTACATTGGGCGGGAAAGATAACTAGTAGACGTATGGGACACCCCCCCCCCTCCTTGTATATTTTTATACCTTGATGACGGCTTTGGAGAGAACCACTGCCCCGGTACCAGTACCTGTCCAACCAGTGGGCACAGTCCGAGGTTTCCGCCAGATGAGCCCGAGAACCTTTAAAGGCAGCGAAACCCCAGAGGAGATCTCAGACTGGATCTCCAACACAGAGATGCTACTGGAAGGTTCATAACTTACCCCCAATTTATGGATGACCGCTGTGAGGGCCCAACTCTTAGGCAACGCCCATCACTGGCGGGAATCCATAGAGCGTAGCGTCGGCAAAGACCAGACTTGGGAACAATTCTTGGAGCACTTCAATGCCAAGTACTGCCCCGCAACAGTCCGAGATGCCCTATACTCTCAGTTCCTGCACCTGGAACAAGGAAACATGACTGTTGACGCCTACGACACGGAGTTCAGCAGACTAAGTCGATTCGGTACCATCTTGATACCGAATGAGCTGGAGAAGGCCAAAAGATTCCACCACGGCCTCACTTACGAGCTCCAGAAATATACGACAACGCAGTCGAGGATCTCCTACGAGGAGGTTCTTACAGAAGCAAGGGTGCAAGAAATAATTGGCCGAGGAGCAAGACGCTCTAATCCAAATATCCCGGCCAAAAACCAGCAAGGAGCAGGAGGACCTATCCGTCGTCCACAAAATCAGACGCATCAGACGACGGGACCCTACTAGAAGAAGGAGCTCCCGACTTGTCACTATTGTGGCAAGAAGGGACATTTTGCCAATGACTGCAGAAAGAAGTTAGGACTATGCCTTGTATGTGGAGCTATCCAGCATATGGCCAGAGACTGCCCACAACGCAAAGATGCAGCACCTCAGAACGGGCAGAAGCCAGGAGCACAAGCCCAGAGGATGCTACCCTCAACATCTGGAGGATATCAAAAGGGAGCACCCCTGGCTAAACAGGAGGCCCAGTTCAACAAGGCCAGACAGCAGTCTGGAGGGCAAAGGCACGGACAAGCCTTTGCTTTAGCTGCAGTTACCGAAGAACCCGAAGGTGAAACCATCATAGGTACCATTTTAGTTGCATCATTACCTGCAACTGCATTATTTGATTCTGGCGCAACCCTGTCATTCATATCTAGTAGTTTCGTAGCCATGCACAAACTAGTCACTTCTCCACTACCTAAGTGCTGGAAAATTCTTACTGGAGGAGGTATTATTCCAGTTACCAACATTATTGAAACATGTTCGATAGTTGTTTGTAGTAGAGAGCTAAGAGTACGATTTTTGGTACTCCCTATGCCAAATTTTGACGTCGTCTTAGGCATGGACTGGTTAATCTAGAACAATGCTATCCTAGACTGCCAAAAAGGTAGTATCATCTTTAGACCACCAGGACACCCGGAGTTCGAATACGTACGAGGTACCATCGAGCAAGGAGTAGGCCAGACTCCTAGAGCTTACATGGAGATGGAGATAGAACCCCCAGCACTCATTGCAGAATTCGAAGACGTATTCCCGGAGGAATTGCCAGGCCTACCGCCTGACAGAGAAGTAGAGTTCACTATTGAGCTGATACCCGGAGCTGCACCGGTATCCTCAAATGTGTACCGACTGGCGAAGAAGGAACTTGACGAGCTGAAGCTGCAACTGGAGGAATTATAAATCAAGGGATTTGTTCGTCCTAGTGCATCACCCTGGGGAGCACCAGTGCTGTTTGTACCAAAGAAGGATGGAATATATCAGATGTGTATTGATTACAGAGCCCTCAATGCTTTGACAATCAAAAACAAGTACCCCTTGCCGCGAATTGACGATCTGTTCGACCAACTGACGGGAGCTGTGGTATTCTCAAAAATAGACTTGAGATCAGGCTACCATCAGGTCAAAGTACGGAGAGAGGACATTCCAAAGACAGCATTCAGGACTCGCTATGGTCATTACGAGTTCCTGGTGATGCCTTTTGGACTGACTAATGCACCAGCCGTATTCATGAACCTGATGAACAGAGTCTTCCACAAAATATCTGGACCAGTTCATGGTAGTCTTCATCGACGACATCTTGGTATATTCAAAAAGCCACGAGGAGCATGAAAAGCACTTGAGACTGGTGTTAGAGACGCTAAGACGGGAGAGCCTTTATGCTAAGATGAGCAAGTGCGAGTTCTTCCTTGATCGTATCGCTTTCCTTGGACACGTTATCACAGGAGAAGGCATCTCGGTGGACCCAGCAAAGATCTCATCTGTCGAGATGTGGCCAACTCCTACCAACGTCTCAGAGGTGAGAAGCTTTCTAGGACTTGCCGGATATTACCGGAGGTTCGTAGAAAACTTTACAAGAATCGCGGAGCCAATTACCCATCTTACCCGCAAGGATCAGGAGTTCATCTGGTCTGAGGAATGCCAGATAGCTTTCGATGAGTTGAAAAAGCGTCTGACTACTGCCCCCATCTTGACCATACCATCTGGATCCGGAGGTTTCGTAATCTATAGCGATGCATCTGGAAAAGGATTGGGTTATGTTTTAATGCAACATGGGAAGGTTGTAGCTTATGCCTCAAGACAGCTAAGGACTCATGAGAAGAATTACCCCACTCACGACTTGGAGCTTGCCGCAGTCATCTTCGTCCTGAAGCTATGGAGACATTATCTATATGACGAACGAGTGGAGATATTCACCGATCACAAGAGCCTGAAATACGTCTACACCCAGAAGGACTTAAATCTGAGACAAAGACTATGGCTCGAAGTGATGACGGATTTCGAGATCGATTTGCAGTACCATCCAGGGAAGGCAAATATAGTAGCTAATGCACTAAGCAGAAGACCCTCGGCATTTTTTATGATCACCCAACCAGGTCTATTGAGAGATCTAGAAAAGTTGGGTATAAAGGTTATTATGCCAGGAATTGACGGCCAATTATCAAACTATCAGCTACAATCAACATTGGTCGAAAGAATCAAAGCTGCTCTACCAGCAGATGCAAGATTTCAGAGTCTTCGCCAAAGAACAGAGGCTGGAATCCAGACAGGATGTCGCATACACGAAGATGGAACTCTAAGATGTGGTGATCGTCTTTATGTTCCAAATGGAGAACTTTGTGAGGAGCTGATGTCAGAAGCTCATAGCTCAACATACTCTATACATCCTGGAGACACAAAGATGTACAGAGATCTGCGACAATACTACTGGTGGCATGGAATGAAGCGAGAAATAGCACACTTTGTGGCAAAGTGCCTGGTGTGTCAGCAAGTCAAAGCTGAGCATCAGAGTTCTGCCGGTCTACTTCAACCCCTCCCAATACCCGAGTGGAAATGGGAACACATTACGATGGACTTTGTTACGGGCTTCCCAAGAAGTCCCAGTGGTCGTAATGCTGTATGGGTGATCGTAGATAGACTCACAAAGGCTGCACATTTCCTACCTTTCAGAGTCGGACAATCTATAGAGGTCTTGGCGGACATGTACATGAAGGAGATAGTGCGTTTGCATGGAGTACCAATCAGCATAGTGTCTGACAGGGATACGAGGTTTACATCTTACTTTTGGCGAAGTATGCAAGAAAGTCTTGTTACCCGCCTCAAGTTCAGCACCTCGTATCACCCACAGACTGATGGCCAATCAGAACGCACCATCCAGACACTCGAAGATATGCTGAGAGCCTGCATGCTTGATTTCAGCGGATCATGGGAAGATCATTTACACCAGGTGGAATTTTCCTACAACAATAGCTATCAAGCGAGCATTCAAATGGCTCCCTTTGAAGCTTTGTATGGCAGGAAATGTCGTTCCCCAGTATGCTGGAGCGATGTTGGCGAAAGACAGATCTTGGGACCAGAATTGGTTGTTCGTACGGTAGAGAAAGTAAAGAAGATACAAGGACACCTGCGAGCTGCACAGGACAGACAG